>PHWZ01000249.1:0-55231 GCA_004379285.1 Botryotinia calthae | reverse complement strand
GAGATCTCTCGAGGTGGTTTAGACTAGACTTCAAATAGGAATTCAATAGAATGATAACTGATTGCAATTCTCATAACTATAATAATGAAACTAATAATTGTTCTTGAATACAAAGCTTTATATTATAATAAAATCCCATTCCTTATATAGACCTTCATTCCTATAGGATAGCCTGGATAGCCTGTCTATCCTGTCTATCCACAGATAGCTTGGATAGCCTATCTATCCTATCTATCCACAAATAGCCTGAATAGTTTGTTTATCCTGTCTATTCATCACATAATACCTATCCCATGATTCCTAATAATCCTTACTACTTATCTAACCCATACTTACTAAATAATTTGTGATTTAACTATTTTATACTTATAATCTATGTTGTAATGTAGGTACCTTTGTAACATTATCCCCTTCCTAGACTAACGCTTGTTTCAAACGTTTATATAGTGGAGGTTCTTTATATCAACATCTTAATGATTGATTATCTGTTTCCTTTTTTCAATATGTTCATTAAGTGTACCAAAAAACGAACAAAGCAAATATCCCTTAACCAATAGATTGAGAGATTAGAAATCGAAATGGTTACATACTTGCGTTGTGAAAAATCAAATAAACATTATATTGGGATGAAAGTTGGTCCTAATGTTGGTTATTATGCTGAGTGCTATCGGTAAAGCAAAACCTGTGATGTGAAAGAGCGAAATCAAATGCTTTCTGTATCGGATTGGGAGTCTATCGATTACCAATATCAATGCATTTGTAACGAAGAGAAGGAGGCTATAACTAAAATCCTTCGATTATATAAATAATAATGATTTTTAGATGAGTAGGAAAAGAAAATGATCGTTGCTAATCTTAGTTCCATGGATAAACTTGATGTTCTGAAAGAAAAGGAAAGATTGGAAAAAGAGTGTGTAGATAAGGAAACAATAGATATCGCTACAATTGTTCTTAGTGGTTCCTTTTCTTTCGATTTCTTTGATTCTTTGTTGCCTCCGTTGTTTGATATTGAGCTCAAGGTTTTATTAGCAGATGTGGGTACTTCAAATGGAATGCCTATAATTTCTTAGGGTAGTTGAGATCCTTTTTGAATTTCTATGTGTTTTCTAAATATGGGTAATCTAATTATTTGATTAAATATTTGATTTTGTTTCTAATATACTTACAATCTAGTATTATCTCTATATTGTATATAGTATTAAAATTGACTGATTCAATTTCTATAAATAATATATTCGGTGCTCCTAGTGATACTGATTCGAATAAGGATATATAGAATACTGGATAAATATTTATTGTGTTTGATAATTTCAATCAATAATTAACTATTCCTATTACCTTATCAATCTTGAATAGTTTTAATTTCCTATAATCGAGTTTATTGCTTGATCTTTTAATCTCAATATTTCATTGTAGTAAATAAACTTTATCCCTTTCTTTAAACATAAATTCCATACTACATTTTGTATTATAATAAACTACTATTCTGAATGATATAAATCTTAAATCAAAAACGAATTGCTCTTACAAGTCCTTCAACTATTCGATTTATATTATTACTGATTCGACATTTACTTTTTATAGTATCAGAATTTAATATACTCGAGAATTAAATCCAAAATTAATACATACTGATATTATCTTTGTAGTTTCCATTTCTAATATATTATATACAAATTATACTATAAATAATAATTCTACCCAATTATCCTATCGATAATTTACATAACATTTAAGATATACTTCCATTATTTGATTAATTCTTTCAGTCTGTCCATCTATTTGTGAATGAAAAGTCGTCGATAGCTTTCTCTTAATATTCATAAATGCTAATAAGGTAGTTCAGAATTTCAAGATAAAGAGCTTATCTCAATCCAAGATTATCTCATCTAATATTCCGTATATGTTTATTATATTTCGGAGGAATATATATACCAGCTGCTTGGTATCCTATGTTTCTTTGAATAATATTATATAAGCAAATTTCATTAGTCTATTTATTATATTAAGTATCGCATCATACTTAATCCTTGTAGTAAAATCTTTGGAAAGTGATAGTTTGATTACAAAATCCTATATAATAGATTTCCATAACTGAGAAGGTATATCTAAGGTCTGGAGCTGACCATATAAAATATGTCTCGAAGACTTGTTCTGTATACAAATATTACAATTTCCAACAACTTCTTCAACTATCGTTCTCATTCGTAGAAAGTAATTGATCTTTTGTATTCTTATAAACGTTTTTGTAATCCTTTGATATCTATATACTAGCAACCCATATTATTCTATTACAAATTCCTTAATCATTTGATTTGGAATATATATTTTCTTTTGGAAATATATAGTATTGTTCTTCATAATGAATCCTGGTTCTATTGTTTTGTATATATATATAGCTATAGCATTTTTGTCGTAATATAATTGGATTTGTTTTCTAAAATGATTATCTTCCAATAAATATATAACTGTAAGCTAAAGTGCATTGTAGACTAATGATTCACTTTTTTTCTTGAATATAGTATATGATTTGTAAGACTTGTTTTCTTAATATTCTAGTTTTCAATTAAGAGTATCAGCTTTAGCATTTTCTGATTCTTTAACATATGAAATTCTAAAATTGTAATTGGCTATAGTCTCCAACCATCTAATCTGTCATCTGTTTAACTGTTTCGTTGTAGTGAAGTAAATCAAGTTCTTATGATTTGTATACACCTATACTGTATATTTTGATCCCTCCAAATATACTCGCCATTCCCTAAATACATCCACTATCGCCAATAATTCTTTGTTATAGATTTCGTAATTTAATTCGACTAATAATAGTTTTCGAAAATAGAATACAATTGATTGCTATTTCTTATTTTGGCCCGGCTGGCTCAGAACTACTCCTATAGCGAAATCAGAAGAGTCTGTTTCCACTATGATTTCTTTCTCTGGATCAAATATTAACAATATTAGCTCCTCGGCTACTGCCTACTTGAATATATCGAATGACTTCTATACCTTAACTATCCATTCGAAGATCCCTTGATCTTTTCTCGTTAGTATTGTTAAGAGTACTGTAATTCCTGAATATTCTTTAATAAATCGTTTATAAAAGTTAACAAATCCCAGAAAGGATTGTATTTCTTTGATAGTAATTGACTGCTTCCATTCGAGCACTATCTTAATCTTGTCTTTGCTTATTTTGAGTTCTTAGCTTGATACAATGAATCCCAAAAACTTTGTCTCTGCAACATAGAATTCGTATTTATTTGATTTACACAGCAAATCTGTTTTAACTAAATATTCAAATATATTGCTAACATTCCTAATATGTTGAACCTCACTATTCGAATATACTAGGATATCGTCCAAATAACATATACAACAAGTATTCAAATATTGCAATAATATATTATTCATAAGCCTCATAAATATAACTAGTACATTAGTTAGCCCGAATGGCATAACTTGATATTCGTATAGCCTGTATCATATCTTGAAAGCAGTTTTCCATTCTTCGCCTTCCTTCATTCTAATCAAGTGGTAACCATTTCGTAAATCCATTTTAATAAATATCATAGTTCCGTCTAATCGATCTCTTAGTTCTGTAGTTAATGGAAGTGGATATCAATCCTTCTTGGTAAATGTATTGAGCTTTTTGTAATTCACAATTAGTTTCTTAGTATCATTCTTTTTAGGTATTTATATAGTTGGATTTGCTATTTGGGATGCGGATTCCTTGATTTATCCTTTGGTTAAATTGTTATCGATGTATTTCCTAAGTGTTTTTAATTTATCGGTTGATATTGAATAAATTGAGGTGTATACAGGTATTTTGCCTTCCTTCAATATGATTTTATGATCCTATAGCTTGTGTTCCGGTAAAGTCTTATAATTCCCAGATTCCCTAAAGACCTGTTCGTATTTTCTGTACTGTTCTAGTATCGTAGGATTCTTTTTTACCTCGATTGCAATTTCGCGCCATATCGTTGGCTTTTGTATTTGTAAAGGAGGTGTACTATCCTTTGCTCTTAATAAAGGACTCTGGACTAGATATCCTATGTTGCCGGTGTTATTCGTGTTCAACTCTTCTAGGTGTGTGTTACGTCTTTCAGACGCCTCTAGCGTATCCTTATAATCGCTCTTACACTGATCGAATGATACTAATCCTTGTATCCAATCTATTTTCGGGTTGTGAGTCTTCAATTAAGGCATTTCTAAAATGATTTGTTGTTGATCCAATAATACAATATTAAGCTGTATAATCTTTGTGTGCTAGATTATACTTATTTGTATTGGTATTATCTTTTACAAAATCTTTTTATTAAACCCTATTAGCTGGCTATCAACTAACTGTAATCAATAGGGGTATTGTTTCATCTGAAATAATATTCCCAAGTATTTCACAGCTTTTAGTATAATAAAATTTCTTGTAGCTCCTGAATCTATTATAACTGATTGTGTGTATCCGTTTATTTTAATCTTGTAATATATCTGTTCTACTTATCCTATAGCATTTAGCTGTGGTGTAACTCTATATCCTTTTACAAAGTTATCGATACCTCTTCATTGTTTCTTAGCTCTCTTTCTCTTTGGAAATCATCCGGTGATTTTTTTGTTAAATCGATGAATTCCACAGAATTCTTTATAGCAAGCAATTCAGCTCATCTTGATATATTTTGCTTCTATCTCTTTCTAAAGACTTTCCTCTATTATATCTTCTTCTGTTACTGAAGATATTGAAGTTCAATAATACTCTATTTCCTATAAATCTAAAACATTCAAACCTTCCTCATTTTTTAGTAATTCTTCATTCAATCATTATAATTCCTCGAAAGTAATAGTATTAATATCCTTAAATGAATCTATATTTTTATAAAATATAAAGATAATATTGAATTAGTCTTTGCCAAATTTAGATTTGAAATTACTTCTTTTTGCTTCTATTTTCTTACTTTGATAGCTTGCTATCCGATACCCTGCTTTTCCACATTCAAAATATAAGTTATTCTCTCGTCTTCATCGCTTTTCCAAATTATTGTTGTCATTCGTATAATGTATAGTATCTAATTCCATAAGATCCTTATATCGTTATAGATTATATTGTAATCTACTTTCATTTTTGTAATAGCATTCTTGTTTTTGATTGGTTTAGGATTTATAAGATCGCTGATTCTATTTGTACCTATATAAACAATCATCAACTTCAATAAAGCTTTTAATTAATTCATTCAAATTTGTACTCTCACTTTCCCTATCGAGTTCTAAATATACTTCTGATTTGAATCCCTTGCAATAGTAACTTATGATTGCAGTTTCATTCCATTTAATAATTCCTGTATATCTTCGAAACTCTGTAATATACTTCAATACTAAATCTATCTATTTGAAACTAAAGATCTTTTCTTCTACTATCTCTAATTTATTAAAGTTCCCAAAGATTCTTCGGATCTCAGTTTTGAATCCTTTGAAACTATTAAAGATTGTTTTGATGAGTTGTATACAAGCTCATTTGTCATACTCAAAATAATTATACAAATATAATTGAATCTATTTGCTTGCTTCTTTTCTGAAATAAAATACTGTTCATATACTCTTAGATTTTTTAATAATAAACTTGTCTTCATTGAATCTAAAATAGATCTCAAGCTACAAAAGGAATGTATCGAGTTCCTATCAATTACCTTGATATTTATTAAATAAGACAATCTTAAGAGTTTTGATAATAGTGATTTCCTTAGAAGCATTTATTATTTCGATATCATCAGTATCGGTTAGTGGGGTACATTGTCCTCCGAAAAGATTGATAGAAGTTATATTGCAGTTGGGTATATTGAATCAATACTTGAAGCAGAAATGATACTCAAAATATTATAGGAGCTACCTCTAGAATTACATAGAAATGTTTAGAGATCTCTCAAAGTAATTTAGATTAGATTTCAAATAGGAATTCAATAGAATAATAACTAATTGCAATTCTTATAACTATAATAATGAAACTAATAATTGTTCTTGAGTACAAAGCTTTACATTATAATGAAATCCCATTTCTTATATAGACCTTCGTTCCTATAAAATAGCCTGAATAACCTATCTATCCTATCTATCCACGGATAGCCTAAATAGCCTGTCTATCCTGTCTATCCATGGATAGCCTGGATAGCCTGTCTATCCTGTCTATCCATCACGTGATACCCATCCCATGATTCCTAATGATCCTTACTGCTTATCTAACCCGTACTTACTAGATAACCTGTAATTTAACTACCCTATACTTATAATCCATGTTGCGGTGCAGGTATCTCCGTAACACTTTTCTATCTTTATATTATTTTTATAAAATTATATTAAACCTAAATCTGTAATAGAAGTTATATAATAATTATCATATAATGGATTTACAGAATCTATAGGATCGAAGAATATTTACTTAAATCCATTAGATTTAAGGGATTCAGACAAAACAGAATCTAGAATTCTACAAAAACCGAAGATTTATATAAGAAAAGGGATTTCATTATAATATAAAACTTCGTACTTAAGACAATTATTAGTTTCATTATTATAATTACAAGAATTGCAACCAGTTATTACCTTATTGAATTCTTATTTGAAGTCTAGTCTAAATCACCTCGAGAGATCTCTAGACACTTCCACGTGACCCTAGAGGCAGCTCCCATAACATTTAAATTATCTCGAGAGATCTCTAGACACTTCCACATGATTCTAGAGGCAGTTCCCGTAACAAAAGTATAAAATCTAGTGAATCTAGTGAATAGAATCTTTCCAAATCAATCATTAGATCTTCTATATTCTAAATATTTAAAAAGTTAAACAGTCGTTCAGACCCTCCGGCAAACCCTCGGGTATTTACCCAATCAAAAAGGCTAGGATGTGGGGCTCAGTGAACTCTAGACTGTCTCTACGTAGGAGAAAAAAGGGGCCGGAATTGACCAATGCGTAACACCTCTCTCTACGCGTTGTTTTGGTGAGGGTGCACGTACCATTGCGCATTGGTCAATCCCGGCCCCTTTTTTCTCCTACGTAGAGACTGTACCCCCATGGGTCTGGCAGCCCTAGAAACAACTCAATCTGTTTGGATATTGCGGGATCAGAGGAGAAAGCAATGTTTATCAAAAGTTGCCAAGCCCGTGAGATATTTCAACATGTGAAGTTCATTACGGATTTAAGTTTTCTTTCAAATCAATCGTAAGCCCTATCTCTGACGTTGAACTGAAGTTTAGAGTTTCCTGTAAGCATATACACTTGAGAGTCCATCCTCCTCAATCCAGCTGTGCTTAGTTTTGCAACTCTTGTAATACGAACACATTCCTCAGATAAATCCACTACTCATAATCACTCTTATGAAATTTACTTGTCCCAAAAGGACATCATGCTGCTTAGCATTAAAGACCTGTCTGAAAAATGCATCATGCTGCTCGATGCCAAAGATCTGTCGGCACTCAAAACAACTGTTGCGGTTCTAGTGAGTCCATCGTTCATACCAGAGGGCGGTTAATTCCTTAACATTACCAGGTCACGGTAGCCCTTGTTGCACAAGTCCTTTGGAAAATTTTCTTTCACCCGCTCAGTGCCTTTCCAGGGCCGTGGTTCAACAGAATATCTGAAATCCCCGGCTCATGGGTTATTGCAACTGGGAAGCAGCACTCATATTACCGGCAGCTTCATGAGAAATATGGTGAGTAACTATTCCTGTACCTTGCCCCTTCTTTCGGGAGACAAGTTCATACTAAAACAAATTCAGGACCAGTGGTGAGAGTTGCCCCAAATGAGCTCAGCTTTATTGGCGATCGTGCGTGGGATGACATATATGGGATTCAGGTGGGTGATCTTTAATCATGATTAAAGGCATAGCGATTGATATAAAGCAGAAAAACGGTCCCAATTTTGAGAAAAGTCCAATTTTCATAGGGGCGGTTTCTCCTCTGGACGGCCAGACAGGTATTAGCTTGGCACCAAATGAAGCTCATACTCGGCAGAGAAGAGCTTTGGCACATGTCTTCTCCAATACAGCATTATTGCAACAAGAAGAAATTATGCGAAGCCATGTCGATAAACTCGTGGGACAGTTGAAGAAAACTATTGCGGAGAATCGGCCGATAAACTTTTCGAATTGGTGTAAGTGATACTTCGTTGGATCATATGCCGATACTTTCAACTGATAGATGAGATATATAGACACCTACACAACTTTTGATATGATGGGCGATCTCTGTTTCGCAGAGCCATTTGGATGTCTAGATCAAGGCGGGGCCACAGAGTGGTCCACATCTGTTATCAACGTCTTTAAATCTGCCGCATGGGACCAATCCATACGGAGAGTAGCCGGTGTAAATACGTGGCTTCAGAAGTTGATGGTGAAACTCCTTATCCCATCCGAAGCTGCAAATTGGAGAAAGATCCATTTCCAGAATTCTCGCGAGAAAACGCTCCGCCGCCTCGCAGATGGAAATCGTGAGCACAAGGACTTCATTTACCACATTCTGAAGAACAAGGAGGCAAAGAACTCGATGTCGCAAACAGAAATCATCCTTAATATGGTGCTGCTCATAAGTGCAGGAACAGAAACAACCGCGAGTCTACTCACTGGTTGGACCTATTTCATTTGTACTCATCCTGAAGTTTATAAACGTCTTACAGACGAAACTAGGGGAAGGTTCAACTCCGAGCAGGATATAACTTGGGATACGGTCAAAGATTTGCCTTACCTTCACGCAACACTCAGTGAGGCACTTCGTTTGTACTCGCCAGCGCCTGCAAATCAGCAGCGAATTGTTCCTCCCGGTTGCTCTGTCATCGATGGACACTTCGTTCCCGGTAAAACTACCGTCGCTGTAGCACCTTGGGCTGCCATAAACTCATCGTTGAACTTCAAGTACCCTCAAAAATTTATTCCGGAACGCTGGCTCGGTGATGAGAGGTTTATAAATGACAAATTGAATGCTTCTCAGCCATTCAGTCTTGGACCTAGGGGATGCATAGGAAAGAATTTGTCATTTTTTGAAATGAGGCTTATTACTTCCCGTTTACTCTGGAACTTTGACGTGTCACTGGTGACAACGGGAGAACTTGGGGAAACCAATAAACTCTGGGATATGGATGGTGCGGGTAAGTACATGAAAGTTTATCAGACATGGAATAAGCCCGATATGTGGGTCATGTTAAAAGAGGTTCCTAGATAGGATGGTCCGGTGAATCCGGTATTCAAGCAAGAATTTCGGGCTTTCCGTTGTTTTTTCTTTTTCCCATTTAGTTTGAGCTGCTTTGGTAGTTCGATATTGTGATAGCCCCACTTGTTTAACCCGTCTATACATTTTCTTCTTGTGATAATGGTTTTACTTATCTTTCTGCGTTTTCGCTGCTTCGAGAACGCCGATATTCGAGAGTAACCATACTGATAAGTTCTTCATAAATAACCTTTTTGCTACTAAAACAAAGAGTGATAGCATTTAAATTCCATGAGGAATAGAGGGTCCTACGGAGAACAAGATACTACCCCACTGGACCTATATAGCAGTATAGGACTTAAATCGCGTCGTATATAGAGAGGAGTCACAAGTCTATCTGTGCATTTGCAGTCGCTAGTCAATTTTTTTTAATATAAAACATCACATCCCCAATCTTTCAGAACTAAAGTAAGATATTCCTGAAATCTGATACTTCATCTCTCTATATTATGATACCATGTCCTCTCAATAATTTACGAACAAAGTTATCGCTCTCACAGGCTCAGCTTCGGGCATCGGCCTAGAAACAGCAAAGTTACTTGCAAGTCATGGAGCGAGATTGTCACTTGCAGATATCCAAGAAGAAAAATTGAAGGAACTTCAAGCACAGCTGGAATCAGAGTACCACGTGGACGTGATTATCACCAAGGTCGATGTAAGGAAGTTTGAAGAGGTGGAAGTATGGATTAACAAGACCATAGACAACTTCGGAAAGCTAGATGGCTCAGCTAATCTGGCTGGTGTTGCTCCGGAGTCTATTGGACTAAAAGGCATCATCGAACAAGACTTGGACGAGTGGGAGTTTGTCTTGGGAGTCAATTTGACCGGGACAATGAACAGTTTAAAGGCTCAGCTTAAAGTAATGGCTAACAACGGCTCGATCGTGAACGCTTCCTCAATTCGGGGATTAACCGGGGCAGCAAATAATGCCTCTTATTCTTCAGCTAAGCATGGGATCATTGGGCTCACAAGAACGGCAGCAAAGGAAGTAGGCGGGAAAGGAATTAGAGTGAATGCAATTTGTCCGTAAGTGATCTGTGCTCTATCTTATCTCGACCTTGATGTTATTGGGTTCTGAAGACTAGCTTTAGGGGCCGCATTTCTACACCAATGCTAAGGAGTGCGGAAAACTCGATTGGTCTTCACCTGCAGCCTGGAAGTGCAAATTATCCACCAATTGCACTGGGGAGAGACGGAGAAGCTAAGGAGGTTGCTCAGCTGGTTGCATTTCTGTTGAGTGATGAGTCGACGTATATCTCAGGAGCTGACATTAGCATTGATGGCGGATGGAGATGTTAGACGAAGTGGATGACCGAGCCAGTTTTGTGCTCTGCCTCGGGATATTCATGAGGAAGACCAGTTTGTGATCTATAATCTTACTTCCGAGTTCTCCACTCTTTTAGTGAATTCCATCATTAAATTTGAGATATCAACTCTCGTGGATTGCTGTCAGATAGACTATATTTTGCCCCTCTCCGAGAGAACATGTCTGTGTGTATGTATCTGCAAAAGATCTTATACGGTCAGGACTAGAGACGTAGACGTCAAATACCTAACTCACTCACTCCGCTTCTATACGTGCTTAGTATAGGGTGCTGAGATCTGATTTATAATCTGATTTATAATAAAGAATTTTTTTATTGCGTCTGTCATTCCGCACATGAGCTAGCTTATATATTATTTTTTAAAATTTTCAAAATAATGAATTATAATTCTTAATAAAGAGCTAATAAAGAATTTTTTTCGAATAAAGAATTTTTTTCGAATAAAGAATTTTTTTCGAATAAAGAATTTTTTTCGAATAAAGAATTCTTTATTATTATAATATACGAGATAGATACTAGATAGGATATATAATGTTCTATAAGAAGTAAAGAAGAAGGCGAAGAGGTGTCGACGATATAGAGGGTGAATGCCTAAGGCATCTAAATAACTATGTATTAAACTCGTGGTATTTATAATAATAATATATTATAAGAGTAGAAGAGCTATAGAAAGATGAGGCCCTACTTATAGGAAATAGGGTATGCTAGTGGTCTGTGTTTAAGATACGAAGTGTCACGAAGCCACTTACGCGGGGTAGTTACGCGGGGTAACAAAGGAGCCGATAGCCCGTTCTAATTTACTATGGGAAAAGGGTAACGGTAAGATTGGATAATAACGCACTCAGAGCTACTCCGTTAATAGACGGGAATGTATATATAAAGAGCCTCCCAGAGAGCTATAGTACAATAGATTTAGATTCTAAGGATAGTATGAACCCTGTTTATTCAGCTCTTTAAGGCATACCGTCACACGAAGGCAACTATAGAACATGTAGTTGGCGCCGTAACAAGTCTTTACTCGTATCTTGACAACGATTATACGATTATGCGATTATGCGATTATGTGATTATATAATTATATAATTGTGCGATTGAAATTAGTAATTTATATCTAAAATTAGTAATCTATATTGAAAACTAGCAATTTGCATTAAAAAGTTAGTTTTTAATCACTTTTTGTCCCAAAAAGACACTATACACATCCTTGTCAAAACCGTAAGCCAAGACTCTCCGCAGAAACGCCGAGATGGTGAGCCAAGGTTTGTAGTTCCTCATGTAAGGGAAGTGAGCAGGGCTCGTTTTACAGCTTCACGTTCCTTAGCCGTGATCTTATAGTCATTAGGAACTGGAGTTTTGTCATTATGATTTTGTACTAAGTTAGATGGTATTGATCTTGTAGAAGAACACGGCATGTTTGGGGATGTTTTAGCAGACCAGGCATCTCCACTTGCAGATTTCAGTTCGCGGGTTAGGTCGTGAATAATACCGATCTTGTGATCTATAGAGAAACTCCTATACATCTGAAGACTAGTTTTGCGCCATGTGCTAAGTATTATAGAAATGGTACAGGTCGATAGAATATATGATCTTTTCCCGCAGAATAAAAGCGGGATAAAGCTGCCAAGCCTCTTTTTGTTCAATCGATTCCATTCATCGCCTGAAAAGAAGGCATCCTCGATGGCATCTCTTTCTGCATCGCTGTTGTTGGCTTCGATTGGTGCCCTGTTACGCAAACCGTACCACCCTTCTTTCAGGTATCGTGGGGATTATTCATCATTCTTGATGAGCTCAAAAACCTTGTGAAGGCCGTCAATAAGCTATTGTGTAGGAATATTGGGTCGACTTACCCAGTCGTGTGATTGCTCTTTGCTTGGTATCACACTTGTTGATAATTCCAACTATCCTAGACTCTTTATCCTCTATGTCATTGAGCATATGCAGGACTTCCTGTCTTTCGAGATCGACCACATCAATAACAGCCCTTGATAACGTAAGTGGAATGGCTAGGTAAGATAATGTTAAGGGCCAGGACGTACACAATGATGCTTCTTGGGTTATGCATGTAATGCTGGACGAGAGTTTTGGCTGTTTGATGCTCCGTGTTTTTAGCATCGCCTTGTATACATTATCAGCTCTGTAACTATAAGTAAATGATGGTAATGTTTACCACGAACAAGACCGGGTATGTCTACAATCGCAAAATTCTTCTCGTCAGGGCCGCGTCGAGTTATGCGTGGCACAGAGCTACTTAATCTATTGTATTTCGGTCTTCTACCAGGCCGGATATCGACATGGTCTTCAATGATAACAAATTTTGCTTATTCGCTTGTAAGTAGCTAAATCGTGAGAAGAACATTTGTCTACAGCCGAACCTGCTTGAATATAGAACTCATGGTTTCCTTGTCAAGAGTGGGCCCAAAGGCTAACGGACGCTACGAGGACAATAGCTCCTTCCGCTCTTGACTTTCATTGGAATCAGGGATGATCTCAACAGTCACCGAAACCGTGTCCTTTGGCGAAGTTCTTCTGTGCACAATCTCGGTTGCAAAGCGAGTGTACATCTTATCATCGGTTGGAAAAGGAATCTCTGTCACAGCTTGGAGCACGGAGCTTTTACCAACGCTTTGGTCTCCAACGACGATCAACTAGGATAGGTAAGTTTGGAGTAATATACATAAGAGAGAAGACATGCCTGGGGTAAGTTCACATATTTGGAGACGCCCAGCTTATGCAACTCATCCATTAGCTCGAGCTCCGCTTGTGTCTGTTCATCTCCAAAATCATGTCCTATAGGCGATTTGAGATCTGGGTATGCGGAAACCATGATGTGATCGCCTTGGAGAGGTTGAAATTGTATTGTTTTAGTTGAAAATCTAAAATATTTTGAGTACTATCGATTGAGATGTGTCTGCGAACTGGTCTTTCACGAAATCACACAAGACAGCCCTGCTGTATACGATTTTAATAAGAATGTGATTTTGAAAGCAAGTGGGAGATCCGCCTCTTTTGTAAGTAATGCAATTGTATCTACGTTGGAACTATCCCGACATTGCTGAGACAAAAGTGCAAGATTTCTAAAAAGTCACTCTCATGCAAACTTTAGATTCTGCAGCTGAAAGGCTGAAAAGTCACTAATAACATCACAATAGTGTTCTTCCTATATTCGGCTGCTATGTTCCCCTGGGCCACAATCCAACGGCCAAAAGCGTGCAATTCTTAAGGTACAGCGCGTGTTGATTGGTAACTGTTGGTCCCGCGATTATGGTTCGACAGGGTGCTGCTCTTATCGAAATTCAAATATTGAAGATACTGTTTCAAGTATAAAACAGTTTGTGTCTATATATTAATCCACTAG
The DNA here is from genome assembly GCA_004379285.1 of Botryotinia calthae. Taxonomy (NCBI): domain Eukaryota; kingdom Fungi; phylum Ascomycota; class Leotiomycetes; order Helotiales; family Sclerotiniaceae; genus Botryotinia; species Botryotinia calthae. The sequence goes on along the minus strand of PHWZ01000249.1, from coordinate 41,315 downwards.
GAATATTACATTGTTGAGCCAACGTCGCATGCCAAACGAGACGAAAGGTAAACATGGCGACGAGTAGTGCTACACTGTGCCGCTTGTTTGTGATACGGGCGTAGATGTGATGAGCTTTACAGATAACCATCTGATAAATATTAAATGCGCTATGCTATGTATTGGATGAAACGATATGTCGGGAGATACATGAAAGAAAGTCGAGGAAACGCAAGAAGGAAAAACAACGAGCCTACCTAGGACAATGAGTCTGCCCATTAGACGGGACATAATGCTTCAATGCCAATCTTTCATCACGAACATGGGTTGACTTGAGACCATGAAATGAACATTCAATGCACTCTGCACAATTCAACCACGCTTAATGTTCTAGTCGACTTAAAACGATGAAATGGTGATATCTCCTTGATGGAAAGAATAAGAGGCTGGGACACAGCCAGTAGTGAACATGACGGCGCCGAGTGAAACGTCGAGACTTGTTTCCAACTACTCAACCAAATCAATCATTCCCCGAAGAAGCAAAAATTCTGAAGCAGATTCTGAATTATGAATTTGTTAGGAACACCAGAACAAGAAAATGGTGACGACATCTACCTCGAGATCTACCACATTCGCTCAATTTGCTTGGTGGCCTCGGTGTACCAGATGGCCCAAGCTCCAAAATTTGTCTATCAATCCTCAACACGTAAACACCACACTCCCTCCTTCATTCAACTCAGCTTCAAGGTCAACAACGAGCTCTTCTTTCACTCACTCGCACTCCCTTCTCTATCAAATACACGCCCTTTCTCTCCCGCTACGGATACAACCATGGATCCCCAAGATACCCGCTCACCCCCCGTCAAAAAGCGTGGACCGAAACCCCTCCAGTCCTCCAATCTCAAAACCCAATACCTAATCCTCTACAACTTTGTGTCCGCACTTCTCTGGCTCGTCGTTTTGGGCCGAGTACTTCTCCTCGTCCCACTCGTCGGATTTGGGCGTTTATATCCTGCTGTTGGTACTTTTGTAAAATGGACACAAACTATGGCACTTCTGGAGGTTGTGCATGCTGCTCTTGGTTCGTTCTTTCTCTCACCGTCCTTTTACATGCGGTTGTGATTGCGAAAATACTAATTTTGAATCTCCAGGTGTTGTACGAGCCCCCATCAGTACAACCGGCATGCAAGTAGCTAGCCGACTCCTCCTCGTCTGGTTCATCGTCAACCCTTTCCCATGGGTAGCAAAAAGCACCGGGTACTCTACAATGCTCATTGCATGGAGTGTCACCGAAGTAATTCGATACTCTTACTTCGTTATCACACTTAGTGGATACAAGCCCGACATTGTTACTTGGTTTCGCTATAATACCTTCTTCGTTTTATATCCATTGGGGATCAGTAGTGAATGTTGGTTGATTTATAAGGCTATTGAACCTGCGGGAGAAATATATGGATCACTGTATCCTTTGGTTTTGAAAGCAATTTTGCTGATTTACATTCCTGGTATGTTTTGTAGTGATAATCTTTAAGATATGGGGATGCTAACGAGTTGCAGGTTCATATATTTTATTCACACACATGATTAAGCAGAGGAGTAAGGTGGGGGCTAGAACGGTTTAGATCGTGTACATGTCCGGTCAACAAAAAAAAGGAACATTCATAGAAAAGTTGATTGGTTGCGCAAATTTATAGATTTTTCTAACTTCAAATTTCACTTACCTCTCTCTAACTTGTACACGACAACTGTTTGATGAGAAGGCAAAGAGTTTACCAAGTCTTGCGGCCTACAAAAAGGTATTCCGAATACATTATCATATGCCAACTTCCACGTAGTTTTACTGAAACAACATTCACAAGTAAATAGACTCACCAAGTTTAATATCAACGGGTAGAGAAACACATGTTCTATTCATAAGAATACAGTTGCAATGTACAGAAACATAGATATCATGCGTGCCTTTATTCAACCAATCGAGTGTCAAAAAAGTTAAAAAGCTGAGAGAATCAAAAGATGTAGTGGAAGGAATCTCATCTTCTATTCCCTTTTCCACTAGTTGACGCCTGTCGCCCCTTTCCCGTACCCTAACATCTTTCCTTGACTTCATAAGAATCCTTTGCTCTTCACTTCGAAGAACAACTTCAGCCACCGCTAGCAAAGTAAAAGTCCACGTTCTTGGGAAATGGTGTCTCATTTCTTCAATAAGTCGATAGATTGTAAAATGAGCCGAAGTATTATGCACGACTTTGGCTGTAAAACCAGCGTGTCCAGCACACCTAGGAGATAATAGAAGAGATTGATCGAAACTTATCAGATGTCATGTAATTCTAAACCTGAGAATCGAGATGAGGATGATTATGGCGTGGGTATTCATATTATTATAATTGTACGGGATAGGCTTAAAATCAAGCTCAATGACGTGAAGATGTTGGGAGATGCACCCCGTCACGGAAATCAGCACCATTAGAAACCGGCTGTCCTTCGGGCTTACGTCCAGCTGGCCAAAAGTCGATAGCCTCAACGATATCCTCTCCTCGCTCATCCTCATAAGCATATATGATCTACAATTAATTAGTATCTTTATAGTATTCAAGCATAGACTTTAGGATGCACATACCTCTCGAGTGCTCGTATGCAGCATACGAATGCTCTTATGAGGAACAATATGAACAGCGTTAGTCTCAATATTTCTAATTTCAATAAAGTTCGGTTCGAAGGCGAGTATCCAAGGGTAAGAAAGTGCGAAGCTCTGTGGTAGTCCCTCCCAATCAATCCTCCAGTCAGGTCTAGCTCGCCAGCCGTTACGGTTAACGAAGAAGGAGAATTCAGAGTAGTTGAGAAGAAACTCTCCGTTCAATCGCTCGATGTGTATTGGTCTTACGTTCTCCTTTCGAGCAACGAAGTCCAAAGATGTATCTGCCTGATCAAGGAGTGATTGAGTCTCTAGAGTTTCCAAAGATACTACTTCAAACCCACGTGCACAAGCTACACATAATTTTGATTTGAGGAAATGTATGGACGAAGATTCTGTTGGAATATAGAATTCTTTGAAAGCCTTCAACTCGTCTTGACCATTGCTGAACATTTTGAACCCCTTTTGCTTCTTCCCTTTGGACATCGCGTCATTAGGCTCAAATACTTTGATAGTAGTCGACAAAGCCGATGATTTAACACAGCATACAAGGTGGCGTCCTAAGCATATTCCTGTACGGAAGAAGTTGCAGTGACTTTGTATTTTCTTTGGTCGTTTCGAAAGTGCAGGCTCATTCGGATTCAGCGCAGAAAGAGGATAAGATTGCAAAGACTTATTGGATAAAACCAGCAATAGGTTGTATTCCTCGAGAACATCAATCTGTGTGACACTGGTAGCATCCAATACTCGAAGTGGCTTCGCAGCAGCATCTTTTGATCTGCGATCAGACACGAAGATGCCCGAGTCCGTACCGTATATCAGTTTATGTCCACCATCGAATGGTGCCACGCAGTTGACCCTATTCACGGTCGTGAAGAAGTTACTAGAAATGATAGATTTATTGTAGAAATCGCCTCGTGAACGTAATATGGCTTGTTGTTCACCTATGTGCTCCATCCATTTGTTCCTCATCCCCGCACTGCTTGCGTACAGTGTCAATTCATACCCACCCCTACCAAGGTGCCTGAAGGTGATGGGGAACCCATCTTTCTTGCTGTTGTCATTAGTAGGAGTCTTGCTAGGAATCAAACTTGACGATGGACGTTTCACAACTCCAAGCTTAGGCATAAACTCATCCATTTCGCGAATAGTCAACAGTTCAAGGGGAATTGGGCGGCGATATACTTTAATTTCCTCCTTCTTTGCCACTGTCTTAACACGTACGAGAAGAACAGCGTGGTCGAAAAGGTACGCCTGAATTTCAGTTGGATCTGTTGGTGTCTTCTTCAAAGGTCCTTTGTGGATAAGCTCTCGGTTTTCATCAGTAAGCTTCAAATCTACACGCTCATTGGGTCTGAAACGGAGCTGTTCGTGTAATCGCTTTAGGTTGAAGCGGTTCTCGGCTTTTCCAGATTCGGCATTGACTCTGGTAAGCAGTTCGCGAATCATCTTCATAGCTTTCGGGATATCTTCCTTGTCCTTGTTCCCATCGTCGGTATATTTCAGAACATTATCTAACAAGAGTGGGTAACGGGCAAGTCTTGTTGTCGGCTTCGTTAGATAACCATTCAGTTCAAGCTTTCGTGACTCTTTTCGCCTCTCTGTCTCGTCTACAAATTTAGAGAACGTGGGATTCAAGGATCGCTCGTTCTCAAACTCAAATTTTCCTGCCAGTTGGTTTGATCCGTATATGATAAAAGGCTCAAACTGGGGTACAAACTGGAGGAATATATCACCAACACATTGTACAACAGGATGCTTCCGCTGGCGTTCTGTAAGTGCTTCGGCAAATTTAGAACTGACAGCATGAATACTAGGCGGATCCACAATGTTTGAGAATATGGTTCTCACTATTCTCTCTTTTCGAGCCTCTGGGATAGGTGATGGAGCGAGTTGATTGACTGAGCGTAATGGGAGAATCCAAAAGTCTCGTAGATATTCAAGATCCTTTACAAAATCTCTTTCAGTGTACATAATCTCTGAAATGACCTCTTGACGTTTCTTCTCCCGTTCACCAACGCTATCCGCGATTTCTTGAGAGACTGTGTTAATCCAGAGTTTTTGCTCGTCAGGTTCATCGACATCATGCAGACTTGCTTCGGACTTTTCGCGACGAAGACCAGGCTGTGGCTTTAGGTTCAATCGAGATTGTTGTTCAAGTCGACGAGGGCAAGCTATTGAATAGCACAACTGATCTCTAGTACACGTTGGAGAGTAACATTCGGTGAGCAAAACGAACACACCATTGACTTCTGGTGCTTCGTGAGGTTCGTCCATCATCGTTTCTCGAAATTGGTACATCTCTGTAGCAGCGTCACGTAATCGATGATCGTAAGTCACATCGTGAAAAAACTTTTGGGCATCAAGAGCTCGTCCAAGTAACAAGGCAAGATTTCGATCTGTAGTCTTGATAATATACGAAATAATGTCCACCGCCTCCGCTCCACTGAAAGCATTTTTGTATGTGAGATCGTTCTTCGTTCTATCACCGACATTGATTTTTTCTCGAAAGCAGTCGCCAACCCGCGACAACAATGCGGGATATACCAGAGGAGCTTTGTGTCTTGATGATCCTCCAGCTGTGCTGCTAATTGATTTGGCCGAAGGCCGATGCGTTAAGACATCCGAATGCTCCGGTGGGACAATAGTCGAAGCCATGGACATCGATCGGCTCATATCTGGCGCAACAGTAGAGGCCATACTGGCAGTTCGGGTTGCAGTTGCTGGAACAGGGGGCGGAATAGAAAAAGCTGGTAGCTCCTGCGGCCCATTCCCCGAAGTCCGTCTATTTGGAATCACTCGTCCACTCATAGTTTGATGCTGGTCACGATCTTGCGGATAGCTAGTCAATGACATTGTGCGCTCATCAGGTCTCTCTGGAATATTGCGTCCGAGAGCGGTTGTTTTTGCGGGTTGGTGTTGGTATTGAGCTTGCCGAAAAGCATTGGCGGGGGCTTGATTGAAAGTGTTATGTGTCGGTTGGTACATTTGTGGCCTAGGTATACTCGCCATCGATTGAGACCGATAGGGATCGGAGGCGAGTGCTGGAGCATTGCCTGAGTAATATCGCTGCTGTTGAGGTCTAGGAGGAAATGGTTGTTGGGGTGCAATGCGCTGAGGAGTAGGATACGGTCTTCGGTCGCTACGAACCTGCTGTGGTAAGGAATGAGGTTGTGGTTGAGAAGGTACTTGTCCAGGAGGTGGTTGTCGAGGTCCTTGATAATAGCCATTGGCCATGCCACCTCCATTTGGCATATTGTTCCCCTGTTGAGGCCGATATCCGCCCTGGCCCGGAGCTTGTCTGGGAGGCATCCCACCTTGCATTCCTGACATCTGCGAAGACATCGTTTGTGTGCGACCCTGAGGCATAACTGGAGGAGACACGGATGAAGTCATGGTTTGCGATCGGCCGGGAGGAGGGGCAGCACCGAAGATATTTGAGAAAGCAGTTTCCCGTTGATAGTTCGAAGCATGGCCATATTCATTCGGGCGACCATTATTCCCCCGCCCTTGCTGGTAATCTGCCATTTTATCTGCCAAAGAGTATTTTTGTTGTGTGAATGCAATGTAACTCTATTCGTTGATTCTTCTGTTGGCCTAGAATGAGGAGCCAAGACTCGAAGCCGAGGGAATTAACCCCGGGACAACCTCAAGACCGATGATATTATGGACCCTATTATAACATCCACTAGTACGGGGTTTAAAATTCCAATGTCGAATTGATTTGAGGTGGTTGTTGAGGTTGAGATACGGGTAAGATAATGATTAACTTTGTTGTTTCGGAGTCGGAGGATGAGTTGGGGTTGTATGTAGTTGATCAGCTCAAGCGAATGAATGATCAGCAAGCCTTTCTAGAGTCGTATTGCGTGTTATTTATCTTGTTCGCAGGAGAAGATAAACAAATGGGATAAAAGCATCTGAAGAATGAGCCCAAAGTTAAGATGTATGCTTCTTCTTCTTCTTCTTCTTTCCCTTGATAGGCTCAATAGAATCTTATGAATCGTCCAAGGTTACTCTAGAAGGGTAACAAGGAGTAGAATTCCTAGTTATGAAGGGCTGACTGAACTGGACTGAGCTGACTGCACTGAACTGACTGCACTGGCTGCACTGAATCGTAGTGTAATGTATTGTTTTTGTTGTGTATCTGTAATTTTTTGGCTAGTTCAAGTTCTTTTTTTGGCGGCGCGCCGGAGCATTGAATGGTACCGTATCCTTTTATTAGTGTGGCTTTCGGGTGCGGCGAGAGGAATCCTTCTTCTTTTTGAAGCTTGGAAGTCTCAATCAACACTTCATAAAGCTGGAGAATGGGCAGTAAAGACACACTTGGAATCGACGGGAGAGTAGTAGTGAGAACTCCTGGATGATCAGCACTTTATCTATCTGTCCCGCTGGATCTCTAATAACCGAATTGGGAAGAGGATTGTGTTTATTATTATAGTATTCATGACATCAATTCCATAACTGTATCTACGAGGTATTGACTTGAACAATTGGATGTTTTTCGCATTCGGGTGTCATTTGGGTGCTTAGTCATAGAGGTGACTCTGTAGATTATCTGTCAGTGCACACACTCACCGGGTGCAGCACTTACTTACTGCACTCTCTCGACTCTGTGGAAAGAGAAGAGGCGCTTGTCTAACTTAGCTCCACCCAACTGAAGCCTGGATTTTGATAGCTTTCATTAAACAATAACAACTCATTTCGCAGCCTCTCAACTATCGACTGTCGATTTTCATCAACTTTCCTACATCAATACACTTACAGAGTAAAGCAATCATGGCAGAATCAGATCTTGCCCCAAAGTTTGCCCCCTTCTTTGGAATGGTACGAAGCTCAAACGTTCGCCGTCTTGTCAATGCCATTATACTAACAGCGTCTACAGGCTGGTATCGCCTTTGCGATGACTTTCGGATGTATGCCATCACTTCTCAAGCTCAAACTTATCACACAGTTCACTAACAGCCTCAAGGTATTGGTGCCGCATATGGCACAGCAAAGTCTGGCATCGGAATTGCAGGTGTTGGTACTTTTAGACCTGACTTGATCATGAAAGTACGCAATCATCCAAGAAGATTCATACATGTTACACGTACTGATTTGGTGCTCTGCTTAGTCACTTATACCTGTCGTCATGTCTGGTATCATTGCAGTCTACTCTCTCGTCATCGCCGTTCTTATAGCTGGAGATATGGGACCCCCTCCTGGCCAGAGTTACAGTTTGTTCAAGTATGCACAGCTTGTAGGGTTTTGTGCCGGTTGATACTGACGTATTCATAGTGGATTCATGCATTTGGCATGCGGTTTGTCGGTTGGGTTAACGGGCCTAGCCGCTGGTTATGCAATTGGTGTAGTCGGTGATATGGGCGTTCGATCATACATGCAACAGTCACGAATCTTTGTTGGAATGGTCTTGATATTGATTTTCGGCGAGGTCCTGGGACTATACGGGTAGGCCCACTTCACAAAATTATCCTCAAACTGTCACATTGGCTGCATACTAATTCGTTATCTTAGCTTGATTGTCGCACTCATTCTCAATACCAAGAGCAGGGGTTAGAGATTCAACCAACAGAAGCATATCCTCTTTTTTCGGTCGTACGACGACATTATTTGATTAGATATGAAGTGACGGCATTGCTTGGAGTTTGGGTCGTGTATAGTTTGTAACAAACATGCTGCAAATGTTTGAAAATCGATTACTGTGTACAACACCTCACGAGAACAAGCGCGATTATAATCTATCAACAATCGGACGGCGAACTCGCGCTTTACAAATGTCACTTGTCGCACTCGCCCGATCATCGTTCAGTATTCACGCGCAAAAAATTCCTCCCGCGCAGCATACATATTCCACAGACTCAGAAAGGTTATTCCATTTCTAGTCATGTGGGTTTTCCATCAAGTTCTGTGTGGTTGTACACCATCTTTAGCCAACGCTGTATACTATTCATTCATACCTTATCATTTATTCTCGGTACACTTTTCCAACTAATAGGGCCCATTGGTGTTTCCTTGTGTTCTCTCGTGTATTGTTGTTATTTTCACATAAAACTCTGACAGCTTATCTCCTTCCAGGACTGGCTATCATTTTGATGATCTTGATGCACCTTACCTAGCAATTCTTATTCCAGCGAGCAAGGCTCGAATGCTGCAGCCATTCTGCGTTGGAATCGAATACTATGAAAGTGTAGAAAGCACTTCCTGCCTTGCCTGTCCAGTTATTGTCGAAAGGGGCGGTAGGAGACAACAAAAATTCTTGCCATGTCAACTTCATATGTCCCCGAGCCATCTTCCAAGGTCTTCTCATGAAGGTGACGATGAATTGGGCATTGGCACATATACTAAAATGGATTGATATCCATATCCAAATCCAAAGCCGAAAACGATCCTTAGATTTGGCAACGTACATGAACCAGGTTGATATAAAATTCCAACTCGTGACAACCATGACCACTCTAAATAGAAGGCCCAACCTCTGGTGAATATTCAACCCAACTTGAATGTTCCGTAAAACTAGCAATGGACAATGGAAGAGTAATAACCGTCTATCACCAAAATAATATACTCGAATAAAACTTGCCACAATCTAAAATAAACTTCCAGTTGACTGGAATATTCATTGAAGAATCCCTAATCCCGTTGGCCAATCCCTATCTTCGGATGGCCGCGAACCCGTCAAGTCATGGGTAGATTCTGGAGTTACCTTGTGATATTGCAAATAAATTCTCCCATTGGATAAAACTCACGACATATTAACTTCCTCGCTTCCTGTCCCCTTTTACTTTTACTTTGTCACTATGACTGATTGTTGTTCCACGACATAGTCTATCACTACATTTATAATCACTATTTTGCTCAAATAGCATGAAACCTTTGTTGAAAATGAACCAAACGTTATCGGTATCTCAGCAGCGGGTATCAGCCACACAGCCGCCACACCTTTAAATCTCGAAGCCTCCTCCCGCAACGCGAGCCCCGAGATAACGGTAGTAAGGTCATGCTAGTGTTTCTAGACTCGCCGAAGTACAAACTGAGGTGTTACAATCATGAGTTAACCGTTCTGCAAGATGTTCTTATTATATACAAATTTTGTATCTCCTCTTCCTCAGTGATCCAGTCGGTTGTAGGCGATGAGTACCCCCGGGACTTGCTTAGTTGCGGAAGTATTATGGTCAGGTGTCACGATATCTTGTGTTTGGTCAAACCCTCAATTGCTAGATATCGCTAAGTGTTTCTATCTCGTACTCAACTTCCTTCACAAGATTAGATGGATTTTAAGGTTGAGGACATCTTTGGCATAGTGTACATGATCGACTGTTGGAGTGGAAACCCCGTCGACGTGGTCGTGCTCATACAATCCCTGCTTCACGTGCTGATGTAGATCAGGTACAGATAAAGCTCACGAGGGCTTAAATTGAAGCTTATTTCCACAAGTGCATCTTCTGCGTCGATTTACGTATGCTTCTTTAGCTGCTTGAGTTCCCAGCCACTGCTGCACACGGCACCCGGCATTTGAGATTGTTTCTTCATTATTTCACAAAGTCAATTAGTCTGTTTTTGTAGTTATAGCACAATACAATCTTTTCGCTGGCGGACAAAGTGTAGATCCCTCTTTGCGGTGAAGTGACTCTCCGCCCCTCGATAAACCTCCTACTGTCACGGGCTTCCCGCCTGCCTTCTGCGCTTTAGAATCTGTTACTGCATGCAAGTTCTGCCTATCAGAAGGAATTTCACCGTCCTCGGAGAAATGCGATGATATTAGCTTTGTACCCTATGCAATGGTCGCAGGTTTGTCCCATGATTGGACCAGAATGATTTCAATCTGCCATATCTGAAGCCGTTTGGATTCGCTTGACTACCGGCCACGCGATCTTTTGCCTAGGTACTTCTGCAATGTCTTTTTGATATGGCACAATTGACCACTCGTTGTGAGACAGATCGAGTAGTGGGGAGTTGCGTAGGACGATTAAATCTAAAGGCAATCTTAAGGCACATCTGTGTTTCCTGGTATGTATAAGAAGACGTTGAATCCTCTTCTTACCAATTCCTTATCAAGTCCTCATCAAGTCCTCAATCCCAAGATCTGCCATTCTATCTTCAATCTGTACATCGCCTTCGGAACTCGTCAAAGATGCTTTCCCACATCACAGCCTTCCTCGCTCTTGGAGCGATCGCTCAAGCAGCTCCAGCTCCAGCTCCATCAGCTTCCTCTTCCGGTTCAGCTTCTCACAGCGTAACAGCAATTCACAATCCGAACTATGTTCGCAATGGTACTGCATCTTTACTCAAGGCCTATGCCAAGTACCATCTTCAGCCTACCCAACCAATGTCTGATGCCTTCATTTCGGCACTCCAAAAGAGACAAGATTCTTCTGCTCCGGCTTTTCCAGTCGATGGTGTTGAGTATCTCGTTCCCACTACCGTTGGAGGTCAAACTCTCAACCTTGATTTGGACACTGGTTCGGCAGATTTGTAAGTGCCACAATTCCTAGGATACATACACCTTACAAATCGTGATCTAAGAGGTTCACGTTTGCTTTAAGTGGCGATCAGTGTATCTCATCTTATTTTTATAAAATTTACTAACCATTTCATCAGATGGGTTTTCTCCTCTCTTCTAGCTGCCTCCTCTCGCGAAGGTCATGACATGTAAGAAATCATCCGTACCAAATGAGACAGCATAAGTCAAGAACTAACAAAGTGCTTTAGCTACACCTCAAGCAAGAGTTCCACATTCAAGGATCTCCCAGGTTACACCTGGAATATCCAGTATGCTGATGGATCTGGAGCCAGTGGCACTGTAGGCACAGATACCGTTAAGATTGGTGAGACTACAGTCACTGGCCAAGCAGTTGAACTTGCCAACAGAGTCTCTCCTTCATTTATCTCTGATGAATCCGATGGGCTCATTGGTATGGCTTTCAGCAAGATTAACACTGGTAAGTCTTCACGAGCTAGATAATCACTCGATAAGAAGACCACGTCGCCTAACTTCACATACAATTAGTTGAACCAAGATCTCAATCCACCTTCTTCGACAATGCCGAGAGCTCTCTCAGTTCTCCACTCTTCGCCGCCTATCTCCCATTCAATGCGGATGGAGCATACGACTTCGGATACACCGATTCGTCTAAATACACCGGAAGCATCACCTACACCCCCGTCGACTCCATAAACGGTTTCTGGGAGTTCCCATCTGCGTCCTACAAAGTCGGTTCTACCACCCACAGCCTATCAGGATTCACTGGTATTGCCGATACAGGAACTACACTTATCCTCATGAGCGATGCCGTCAATACTGCATACTATGCTCAAGTGTCTGGTTCCAAGTATTCCAGCTCTTATGGAGGATACGTATTCCCTTGTGATGTCACTCTCCCTACCTTGTCATTCAAAATCGGCCCAACTGAGTATGCGACAATCCCGGGTTCTTTGATGAATTTCGCAGTCGCGACTGGAAATACTTGTTATGGCTCGCTTCAAAGTGTGGGTGGTGGTAATCAGAGCATTTATGGAGATGTTTTCTTCAATGCTTACTATGGTGTTTTTGATAAGAGCGGACCTTCATTTGGTTTCGCTAATAGCGCTTCTGCTTAAGAAGTCATGAATGACATGATGGGATGGATCTGGGGGTTTGGGGGTTTGGGTATGAAATTATGGAAATAAATGACTTGATGGATGGAGCATAGATCCGATTTGGATTTCTGCGGGTGGGGGTTCTGCAAACTTGGATTTTAATGCCATTTTCGGCTGCTTTTCTTTATTATGATTCAAACACTTTTCAATGTCGCTGCTGTCTTGTTAATGATTTTTGTGATATTGTGTGTATGAATCTTGGTTGTTGTACGATGTGCGGTAATTGGAGGAGAAATGAGGGGGGGAGGTGAATTCCCCTCCGGCTATGTTAAGAGTTAATCTCGGTGCTACGTCTTGAGTGCTAGCGCAACAGTTATAGCAATAGCGCTATTTATATTAGCATTGGAAAGTATCTAGTGTTTTGAGATACTGGCTGAGATTCGTGTGTGAAGTTAATCTAATCTAATGGGTGATTACTGAGAAATAGAAGTTGGGAAGGATTTTGCTAACTGATCTTCTCATCTCATTACTGGAATGTTTACTCCCTCGCTGTGAGGTGAAGGTCAATATGCTTGGGGCTTTTTGTGATTTTTCGTACCTGGCCTGGTGTGTAATGCTGTTGGGATTATTGGTTTACTACATTCTTCTCCGAGGTGTAGAGATCTATGCGGTATGTCTGTTTACTTTGGATTCGAATGTATACATTTTTGAATGGAAGGATGGGAAGGAAGGAAGGAAGGAAGGAAGGAATAGTGGTGGAGTTCCTGCTTTGATATTCTCGGGAAGGTAGGAACCATTTCTGGCGCGACTATCAGCCCCCCTCCCCCTCCTCTTCTCCTCTCTCTTCAGGTTGAGAAGGTCTTTCACTAATATATCAAAATGTAGAATTCATAGAAAAATAGAAAATGTGATTAAGATTAACCCAAGTCGTCTTTTCTGGCCATCTTTGAGATTCAACATGTCGAATAACATCTAGCATCTCGGGCTCTACGATACCTTCCTCTTTAGACGAATCTCTACTGCATCTCTACTTCCTGTGAATATTCTTCCATACATAACTGTTGTTTTGTTTCCCAACTCATACAATATGATACACAAAGATTGATCTTGGTCTTGAAGGTCTGGCATCAACTCTTCGCATGATGCATATGAATGCTACAAATCCCATTATATATAGTCAACAGCGATCAAGAAACGAGTGACTTATTAACTATCACAGGATTAGTTCTGGTTACAAGCATATATACATACCTACTTACGCGATGAGAATGAATATGAATACTCTCACCTCAGCTTTAGAATTCAGACTCCAAAGCTAACCGCCGATTGCTCCTGACATACTGGACCAATTTCCATGTTCAAAAGCCCAAACCCAAAGCATTATGATTACATTACTTTATCGTCTTTTACACTTCAGTCACTGGATGGAAGATATTCGGAAGGTGAGACTGGTGCTTTTAAAGTTCGAAGATTGCCTCGAACATCGGAGGTGATGTCACATTGAGCGGAAGCCAAAGTTTAAGCCCAGCATGCACATTCGCTGAGTTTCGACCTGTTGTTTGCGATTGACAGATTTGTTAGATTCCACTTACTATTCACTCTAGTCGCTTGCCACGATACCTAGCAGAATTCGATATCACGTTCGCCAGGCAAAAGTGAATCTGACGACAACTCAAACGCCCTACCGTAAGAAAAAGAAAGTCAATACAGCCAATCAGCAAACTACAACAGTACGATAGAAAATTATAATTATAACGGCTTGATAATTGAATGGCATAAGTTCACACATCTGATTCTCTTCTCGTAAATTTGAATCTTCCTTGTTCTATCTCCAGAATCCAAATTATCATACAAATCAGTAACAACCAACGAAACAATGTCTATGGAATTCGGAAATGTTCAGTCGGCGGCCATTGAAGGCGCGACTTTTACCTTCAACCTCGACGATGCATCATCTCAGAAGCAAAAGGATGGAACGTAAGTACTTTTAATTAAATTTCACGTGATGGGTGTAACAATGCTAACTTTGGAATGTACAGACCTTTGAAGCCTTGCCTCAGGACCGATTGCGTCGCACATCTAACAAAGCAAACACAGCTTGAATGGGAGCTCAAAGAAGCGCGCATGTTGGTCCAACAAAAGGAAGAGCAGGTGTCGACAGCAGTCGCCCAACTCGAATCCTACGACCAAAGACTTCAAGCGGCACATATCGATCTTGCAGCTTTCGAACCCATCGTTGCGAAATTGGAAGCAGGTTATATCGAAGAAAAGAGGAAGAACGAAATTTTCGCAGCTCTCCAAGAAAGAATCATTCAAGAGAAGCGGAATCTCGAAGCAAGATATACCGCAGAGAAGAAAAAGAGAACAGTCGAGTACGATAATCTAAGTCAGAAACATTTTGACCTACAAGACAAAATGGCTGAGTCAAAAAGAAATGATGCTGCTACTATACTGGATCTTGAAAAGCAGATTGAAAAATTGGAGAACTTAGTTTCCGAGAAGGAAAAATATATCATATACGTCGAAGATCAAATAAATAATAGGGAAGCGGAGTGCCTTAAAAGAGACCAGCGATGTGAAGTTATCGAGAAAGAAAGCCGGGATCTGAAGCACGATGTACAAGAAGCCGAAATTTACATGTCTGATATGCAGAGTAAGCACGACGACGCTCTAGCGGATTATGAGAAATTGAGTTTTGAGTTTGCTGCCTTTAAGGACGAAATGGCGGTACACATAAGCAAAAACGAACGGCTCGAAAAACGTTTGGCCGTTGAAAAGCAAAAACTCGAAGATTTCAGAAACGATGCTAGAGCAATTCAAAAAGAAAGCAAAAGGGTACAAGAGGAGTTGGTGCAAAAGGAGCAGGAAACTCAGGAGCTTCTTGAGAAGATTGAAAAGGTCAACAAAGAACTTGTGACCGAAGGAGGAGCTGGAGTGTCACCAGAAGCGCAAGAGCTGATGACAGAATATGTTAAGATGTGTCGCGATGTCATACAACAGATTGTAGACGCTCGAAAGGCCCAAGAACCAGGTTTCGACCCAGCCCCCGGAACTTACCAACCCAAGGACGGTGACAGTGGTAAAAATTCAAGCGCAGGGAGCAAAGTAACTAGCGAGAGTAGCAGCAGCAGCTCCTCTGAAGACGAAGTCGAAGAAGAGGCAGGGGGAGAAGGAGAGGTAGAAGGAGAAGTGGAAGGAGAAGGTAGTCCCGATCTCCAACTCATCAACAAAAAAACCAGACGTCGCGGACATGGCCCTGATGTTGGTCCTGGGATTGAAATCCGAATTCAAGAAGTAGAAGTGATTCGAGAAGTTCACATTCCCGGCCCAGAAATTATGGTTCCTGGTCCTATTCAATACGTTGATCGCGAAATACCTGTGCCAGGACCTATCACACAAGTCGATGTACCGGGTGCAGATATCCCTGGACCAATTCGTTATACGCCATTCCGAGTATTCGCTCACAATCCCGTCATCTGCTGGCTCTTGGTCGAATTCAATTTCCTCATCCTTTTCTTCCACTGGTGTAAGCATTTGTTGGCTGTTCTTAGTTGGGTCCCTGCAAAGATCACTGGACGCGACCCCTGGGATATATCACCTCCTGATGACGACTCCGATTCCGACGAGTCTGAGGCAGCTGACGGTTCTGACGCAGGTGATATTGATAAACCACCCAGAGTTGGACCTAAACTTCTCTCTGTTTTATTCAATCCAAAGCGTGGAAGATTACCAAATGCCTGGGATACTTTTTGGGGTTTGGTATTCCATGCCGTGTTCTATAGTGCGCTTTGGTTGTTCCTCGCGGTTGCTTATGAGCGCGAAATTTGGGCTGCAGAAAATGATTCTACTCGTAGATGGCTTTACCAGATAATTGCGCAGCGCTGCGGTAGTGGTTTCCTTGGTATGAATCAAATCTTACCCCAACGTGTTGTTCGTCTATTAGATATATGGAGGTTTGAACTTGTGGAGCTTATGGGCTACCCTGTCGCATATCAGTTCCCTGGTTGATGTGTACGCATGTGATATGTAGGTTCATACTACACGGGGGAGATATTGAAGAATTGGAGCATGATTATCATGCATAGCTTCTATGTTTGACGAGCAGGACTCTTCTTTTCGATACGCCTCTTGCCTCGCTTCTCTTGAAATACTGCTTCTCGCCGAGTTTCTTCCATAGCACACACGATGCATAGTTCTGTGTAATTGGTGCTATTACTCCTTCGTGGCGTTATGGATGGATGGATGGATGGATGGATGGAATATCCTAAACTTACTACTTTACGAAAAGAATATGTTCATAATTTCGCCTTATGGCTCTGGTTCCACACATTGATGTCTTTTTTCTGCTTGTTTCATTTGGACACACACCAACTCGGACGAGTAGAGTAAATTGGGGGATTAAATATGAAGCTTCGAGATGGTACAAAAGGCCGCTGTACTTCTAGATAATATGCGGTTTTATGTCTGCTTGTCGGTTTGTAAGGTGGCTCGATGTTAGCATTGGATTAGCACAAATGTGTTGAATAAAACAAACTTTCATTTTAGACGCTGTTCATATGTATTAGAGTTTGTGAAATGTTGAATTGGATGAACATGCCTCTTTCAGAATATCCGGATGTGAGAAGAGATGAATATCAGTACTTTTCTGTGTTGTCCAATGACAGAAAGGAGGGATGAATATTGTGAGAGCCGGAAAGGATTTGATATTCCTGAACTAAAGGATTTACATAGTAGTTGAAACGACCTATGTACTGCTTGATTATCTTTTCTGTTTCTCATCATGTCGTTATGTCGTCATGCCGTCATGCCGTCATGCTGTCATGCCGTACGTACATATGTCATCCGTAAGCTATCCTGATCCTGATCCTGACACGAACGAGAAGCATGAAGTAGAAAATCAATACACTTTTGTAAAATCATTATCAAATCAGCCACTCATGATTATGTTCGCAAATCTAGTCAGCGTACATGGATGACGTCTACTTTACGTATGTAGAATCTACATGGTCTTTGAATTATTCGAAATGATGACAAGATCCTTTCCAAATCGTAATGTCTAGACCCTTTGCATGGTCTTTCTCCGTCTTGACTAATTGTAGCCCTCACACCCCTGTAGACACAAACTGCCTCGGTATCCTGCGTGCTTACTTAGCTTATTCAACATCCATTTCGTTCTTCAGTCCAGACTTTGGATTTGAATTCCAGATTCCAAATTGTCCATTTGCTGACAGAGAATTCAAGATAGAAATGATTGAAGTGATACTAAGCAATAGTTTATAAAGGTTCAAGTATGTGTTTCTTTCTTCTCTCTCTTTCTCTCTCATATTCGCTTTCCATATCAAATTCATTCTCAGTAAGGTTACTTACCTACGTTTTCGTCTTTGTTACTCTGCAAACAGCCATCGTCTAATAAACACTCCCCCCACGATAGAACGAGAAGGCATTGGTCACGGGATATTTTCCGCATGTGATAACGTCATAGGATTTGGAAAGTCACTCCACCATATTGATCACTCGTTATCAAAGAGTACAACATCACTTCGTACAACTTCTTTTCTAGTCCCACAACATTCACACACTCTCGCAAACATATTCTCACCATGTCCGACAAACTTGTTCCTTCAGACCCAGAGAAAGTCATGGTTATCCGTGATTTGACGCCGAATATCACCACTCTCTCAGTGCCTTTCTTACGGTTTGGCATGGTCAAATTCGGTGGTCGAGCTACAATTGGTATATTTCTCTTCTCCGTACGCTCTCCACATACAAATGCTAACCGATCAATCCAATAGTCCGTCTCACATCTGGACAACTCGCCGTCTTCTCTCCCGTTGCCCTCACCCCCTCGGTAACAAGCAAACTCCAATCCCTCGGAAACCGCGTCGCCTACGTCGCAGCCCCCGATCTCGAGCACCACATCTTTCTTTCCGACTGGCACAAGGCATATCCAAACGCCCACTTCATTGCTCCCGAGGGTCTTGCCGAGAAACGTGCCGAACAAGCTAAGTCGGATAAGAAGGTTACCAATGTCCATTTCCAAACAATTTTTACCAAGAAAAATAAGGCTGAAATTCGGGTCTCGCCGGAATTCGATACAGACTTTGAATATGAATTTGTGGATTCGCATCCGAATAAGGAATTGGTGTTTTATTATAAGCCGGATAGGACGTTGATCGAAGCGGATCTGATGTTCAACATGCCGGCTACAGAACAGTATTCTAAGACGGGAGAGGATCCTAATTCGGGATTTGCAACAAAGTTGTTTGGTCATCTTCAGACGACCAGTGGATCGGCGATATGGCAAAAAAGAATGTTGTGGTATCTGTTCAGTAAGAGTGATAGGGAGGGTTTCAATCAGAGCGTGAAGACAATCAATACGTGGGGATTTGAGAATTTCGTGCCTTGTCATGGAGATACGATTGTTGGGAATGGTAAAGGAATCTTTGAAAAGGTTTTCGCGTGGCATTTGCAGGGGAAGAAATCTAACTAAGAGTATTTGGCTACGGAGTTGAAGGGGGAGCTGGAGATGGGCGTCTTGTGCAAGGGGTGGGTGGGATGTGAAAGCTAATCGTAATTCCTTTCGAACATGTTATTGAATATGGAGTGAATATTTTCATTATGTAGGATTATACGACATTGGCTAATCGTTTCCTTGCGAGTTTGGGGAGGTTTCTTAAATCTGAGCATTGGCGTCTGTAAGAAGAGGTAGAGCGAAACTAGAGTTAATACTTAGCTATCAGATTATCTTCACTCGGGGTTTCTCTCTTTGAACGTATCTGACTTTTGCTTACCACATTTTTTTCTTCTGTTATGAAGGAGGTCAAATTCCCTTTACTTTATATTGATAATCGACACTCGAGGAATAAGTATTCGCCATACCTAGAACTTGGGATTCCAAGAGTTTATTAAAATCCAGTATTCATCATCGTGCTCCGCTCGCGGCACTCTGTAATACTCGTCACCGGTTTTATCAATATCGATCTTTCTGATTGCTGTCTTGCGCAGGTAAGTGTAAGTGCATGTAAAAAAACATGTTTGATAGTTTTGAGATTGGAATTGGAACTACGAGTGGTGAAGGCTAAATATAAATAGTCTTGAGAGGATTGGAAGGATTGGATAGGTGGGTAGTGGTTACCTATGTACCTACATACCTACCTACCTACCTATCTATCTAAAGATTTTCAAGAGGTTTGGGTGTATTTGTGAAAGGTGGTATGAGTGGGTTATATATATGTATATAATGAAGTGAAGTAAAGTCGAGTGGTGGTGTTGATGATGTGATATGCTGTACTGTACCCCTGTTTTGTCGCTTGGGCTAGGGGTCGAAAGTATCGTTCTAGCCGAGTATATATAACATATGACATACCTGTATTGTGCAGAAATTTTTTGGTATCTGGTTGGATATTTCTGGTATAGATTGTATGTGTGTGCTGTCTTCTGTAGGGTTTGCTGTGTTTTTATAGCTGACTAGATTATTCAAGAATGTAGAGTGAAGATGTGTGATTTCGGAGAATCGTTTTCTAGAACTCAACGTGGGCTTCAGTAATCCTGCTGTATTAGTTTGTTCATTCGCAATATTCCTCGGTCGTGAAATCCATGATTCTCTTCATGATTTCTCATTCGCGGTATCGATTTCCAGTTCCGAGAACTAATCTCAATCCTTACTATGAGTGCTCTTCTCCCGATATGCTAAGCCACACCAAACCCACTGTAATATCTATTCACAGCACTTAACAGTCGTGATCGTTTTAGGCTTGTGCGTGACATACTCATGACTGAAGGTTTTCTAACCGAATGTCCACTCCAGCCGATTTTCAATCTTAGGCCTGCGCCCACTTCATTCCATTGATCGATGACGTTAGAATTATTCCACATTCACTAAAGATCGCTTAAAGAGGAGAGCAAAAACGCAGAAGGGGTAATGCACTCTCATGGGAATGCGGTGAGCTCAGAAACAGTCCTCGAATCTCACAGAAAGTCTACTCGCGCAAAGCTACGGTTCGATGGTAATGTACTCCATCTCTTGTAGATGTGTGCCTTCATCCTCTCCATTGGAGTTGTGCTTGCCGCTACTATTGATGGTGTCAGTTCTTCTTTGATCAAAGTAGATGTAACTTACTTGAGTGCCAACTTTAACCTCAAGCCTTGAAGTTGAAGCTATCTGTACCCGTGAATAATCTGCAGACAATCCGCGGGTTATTCGCAAATAATCTGCAGATAAATGAGTTATTTGCAGGTCATCTGCAGATTATCTATTAGGGCAATTATCCGCTCACGGATATCTGTTGTGCAGCTCAATGCCAAGTCCCTAACAACCCCTTTTCTGATTTTGCTGTCCTGAGATCGAGTATATGACTATCACACGGAGTATTTTGTCGTTAATAATCTTCAGGAAAACGCTTTATACGATTTGAAAGAGCCAGATTGACTCTTCTACAGTGATCTTTCCGTAGGGCAAGAAAAGCACCGGACGGGGCCTTGGAACTAGGTCTTGCCCCTGCTATAACCCCAATGGTCCTTTTGGCCTGTACTGCTTATCAGGACTATTCAGTGCCGTATCTGTACTATACTAGTGATCTCACCTTGCTAATAGAGGTACATAAGATGTTAGTGAAGGGACTGGTAGTGGTTTCAATACTGCGGAGTGCACGGCGGGGCATTCTCAGCCAGCCTAACACTGTTTTTGAAGTTGTAACGAGAATTTCAGTAGAGATTTGGAAGGAGTGCGAGATTTGGAGCTGGAGATAGTTTTCGGGTTTTGGTTCTAAATTTCTCCATCTAATTTCCTGTCGTATGTTGAATTCAACTTCGGAAATCCTGGTGAAAATCCGAAGTATTCTCCTAGAGAAATAATGTATTCGATGATTGCTTCTTGATGGCGATTATATATTGTCTCTCTTGGTTTGAGGTAGAAATGGCATAATGTTGACAGTTGTTGTCCGAACCGTGTTAAGCTACACCAAACACGTGCTTGGAAGTTCCTCCAATACAGCATTAGAGTAGGAGAAATAGCTTTCCCCATGGGTTAAAAATAAATCAAGCACTCAAGCCAGTCCACAGAAACATTAGCATGTCATTGAAAACAGACTACCCGGGAGTGGTAGCACCCGTGGACACGAGTCTTTCGGCTTCTCATTCCATTTCGAACCGCGCACCTTCCCCAAACTCTGAACGACACACAAGTTTCCTATCCCTGAAGTACTGTAATCTCATATTCCTATACTTTCAAGACGCAAGTCTAATCTTTTTTATAAAACAAAATAAAAAACTTACGCTCAACTCCTTTCAGCCCCCCTACCACAAACCCTCAGACTCTTCCCCTCCTCCTACCCCACCCCACCACCTCCATCTACCATCCACCATCCGCATAATCCAAATTCAAATCCAAATCCAAATCCAAACAAGCACATCCACCACATTCCCATTCCCAACCCCTTCCACCCCTCAATCCATATACCAGAAACCCAATCCGCAAATGCCACAATGCGCGTTCCACTTGAGCACTTTGCCGGGCAGAGAATTTCACCAGTGCGGTGGCGCGGCGTTTCGTTTTCATCCGATTGTGTTTCTTGCGAGGTCCAATCATGTTGCTTTCCATATACCTGGCACCTAGGTAGGCTACAAACTTTTTCTTCATTTGGGAGGGTGAGATTTTCGATTCAGAGATTTGTGAGGGTTGTGTGGAAGTGTTGGGAGTGGATACGTTAGGAGTTGACTGGTGGAAATGGAAAATTTTGAAGGAGAAAGGGGAACGAGAAAAGAAGGGATTCTGCATACTAGGATATTGTTATGGTAATGGTATTTAAATAAACAAACGAAAGAATAGATGGATGGATAAATGAACAATACCATTCGATTTCTGACCGACAAATATGATGCTGATTTGGGGAAATCAAGTCAACTTGTATTGATGAAGTGGGCTAGATGGAATGGTCATGCTATTACATCACAACTCCAAGAAATTTTCCCAATAATCAATTAATATCAAAAAACAAATCCAAAGTCCCTCAAAGTGAAGTGTCTAGAAAGTACATTTATTATATGAATAAAAGAAATTCCCATGAGGAATTCTATCAAGTCAAGACCAGCAAGCAAGCGTCAATATAGATTATGAGTCGACCTCATTGATTTAAAACTTTTCTCATGTATTTGAAAAGTATATCACTGCATTTATATATTACAAAGCTACAGACAGAAAAAAAACTCTTATATCTTCACCGCTACGCCTTCGCGTCCTCTCATGCCGTTTCTGCGCCGTCCCTGCATCATCTCTTCACCATCCTTCTTCTTTAACGCTGATCTTCTCACATTCTCTTCTCTTCTCATCTCGTTGCCTCATCTCCGATCACACATTCATGTGTCGGTTGCCTAAAAGCAATGCGCCCAAACCTCATGAAATTTCGACAGTGCACTGAGCGGAGCCTTTCTTGTCCAGCCCAAATTTGCTTTCTCATCGATTTTTATTTCATTTCACCGCCCCCCCCTGTCCTGCTCGTCTTATTTCTCGCTTCGTTCTCGTCATGACATTACAATACGTTATATCTGTCAATCTCTCATCTCCCCTTTTTTCAAGAAGCAGAAAATATCAACAAATCATACATCCAAGCGACCAGCCACCAAATGCCCAAAAACGTACAAAAATGCTCCCCGCTCCCCGCTATGCAAATCTCATCGAATCAAGCACCAGGCTGGAACGACCGTATAGGGAATTAGACATATATACATACACAATTGGTAGAGCTTCATTTTTCGTATTGTACACTTACTCTCTGTTTGAGTTATTCTGCTGTTATTTTAATTATATTCCCATATTTCTATCCAGAATTGAACTCGGAACACGTGAACCTCTTCCCAACTCGATTTCGTCACCGGGGTGATGTCTAAAAGCTGGATTCTCGCTCATATTTCGTTGATGGCCCTCGGCAAATAAAGGATCAGGAACCTGTGACCGGTGGGTATACGTAATAGGAATTTCTGGCATCGCTGGTATTTCCATGTCACTTTTTTGTTTCCTTTCTACCCGTCCTGTTTGTTGAGCTACCCATGAATTGACAGTGCGAAATCGTGGCGCTGTTTCCTCTGAAGTTGTTGTGTATATAGTGTCTCGATTCTGTGGCGCACCCTGAGATGCCGTTGTCCAAGAAAATCTGGAGACTGGAATTTGGGGAGGTGCACTATCATCAGGCATGATAAGTGAGTCACCAAATCCTGACGATATTGAAGACAAGTAACTCATGTGATTGGCCTCTCTCTGAGAAGGATCATAGGCATTTGAAGATTGTCCTGACTGTTGAGACCTCATAGTTCCTGTTTGAGAATAATAGAAGTCCATATTGCTTGGAGGTCCGTATGATTGACCTGGGCCGGAAACTGGACTGGCAGACATTCCAGATCCTGAATGACTGCTCCTGGTCGAATTTTTCCTTTGGAGATCTGTACGCAGTCCTCGTAAGTTTACAGTTGCCGACCCCGGGCGTTCGAGTGAAGATTTGTTGTCGGAGTTATAGAAACCACCCATCTCCCTTTCAGCGAGTTTTTCATCAATAGGATATCCATTTTGTGAAACTTTGCCGCTAGTATAACTGGGAGGACGACCTGGGTCACCTCTGTTTCTTCTCCATCCATACCAACGAGCTTCTTCTTCTGATATCTCTCCTCTTGCTAATCGATTTACCTTCTTCATTCTGATAACGAGATATATAATAGCACCTAAGATGACGAATATACCTATTAATCAAGGTCAGTAATAGTTAGTTATCGCTCCATCTTGAATCACAAACCTATTGATCCAGCACTTATTAAAAGTTTCTCCGCCAAAGGACTAAGATCGCCATCAGGCCCGTGGCCATTACGAAATTGAGGTGGTACGTCAGAAGGAGATGATCTATCTTCATCTGCTTGGGCAGTCGGCGCAGAGCTTGCACTGATGTCCTCATAGGCAGTGACAGTAGATGTGGTAGCTGTGGCACTTTCACATGGAGCTCCATTAGAAAGGGTACATAATCCTTTCCTTCCTGGCTGCTCTGAGCTTGGTATGGAAAATGTGACAGCCCCTGTTGGCGATGAAGATATGGCAGACGTAATGGATATCTGTCGATAGTCAGCACACCAACCCACAAAAAGTTTCCGTTCCAACTCACCGAAGTTGATTTTGAAGATTCCGACGTCGATGTGGAGCTTGGCGTAGCAACAACAACGACAGTCATTACACTTGATGAAGTAGTGATCGAAGTTTGCGTGGTCCAGGTAGTGGCAGTTTGTGTAGTCCAAGCAGTATTTGTTATTTGGGTCCACGCAGTCCTTGTGACCACAGCTGTAGGCGTCGGTGGGTCATCGAACTGTTTATCTGAATGATCATAGTAGTCATCACCCCGTTCGGCGTTTTTCTTTTTATTCTCATTATCATTGTCTTTTCCATCCCTCTTTACTAATTGAAGATCGTCTAACATAACATTCCTTTGAACCAGTCGGTTCATGTAATCTTCTGGTTGATCTCTCATTGGTGCCATTGTCGTATTCATCCCTCCGCCGAATCGCCGCTGCCCCGTATCTCCGACCGACAGAAGCTAGTTGGATACGGACATGAACTGATGAGTGTTATTCGTTGTCGCTGTCGCTGCCGTCGTCGTTGTTGTAGAAACAGAGTGAGTGTGGGAATTAGATACCAGATCTGATTGAAAGTATTGATCAAAGAAAGAACGTCACGATCCAGCCGTGTATAGAACGTGAGTGGGGGAACAAACGGTGGACAAGTGAAAGCAACCAAGAGGTAACCAAGTCGAGAATCTTGGACCTCCGAAAGATTCGAGACTAGCTAACAGAGTGGAGAAGAGATTCGCGACATGCTGGTTTGGCAGTGGACAGACAATTGAGAGAAGTGGACGTTCTATGGCTACTCTTGGAATGGTCATGTATTGAATTTGAATCTGGGGACCAACCGAGAATTGTATATAATAGACATAATGCAAAGCCACATTAGGTGATTGGTAAATGCGTCACTCACAAGGTAAAAACGCATTTTAAGAGCAACACTACACTCGCAATAACGTGCTTCTCTACTGCGGTCCAAACTCTATTGAGATTAGGGCGCAGTATCTCAAGCATTACTGCGTTTGACATGAGACTCGACGCCCCTGTTAAGTATTAGGGAGAACACGGCAGATCGTTGCAATACAACCAGGAATTCCGCGACGGTATGCTACAGAAATTGACCGGTGGACCGACAAAGCATAGAAAAGCTTGATGATATCTGGGACGGAGAGAGTGTTTCGCGCACTGTCCCCTGGTTTCATCGTGGACCCGCACGACTCGCTTGATATCTGTGGAAGACCAAAAAAAAGGGTAAGAACGGCAAAGTTCGTTCTAGGGTTCTTCTGAACCATTAGAAGATAGCTTCAACCCATTGAGAAAAGTGAGTATACAGTGTTGAGGGCATAAATCTTGTTGTTGCAACTCAGAGAGGTTCGTGAGTTGGAGAGAATCAAGAGAAATGGAGGTTCCAAGATTTCGCAAGGCTGAATGAACATGGCATAGTAGGCCTATCTTGATACCTTAGCGAGCTTACCTTACTCCGTCCTCCGTACGATACACACGGATAATTGCCAACGCTAGACTTAAAGAGGGCTGATTTCCCGAGGATAAGCTTACATTGTAGATTGCGGTTTGCTGTGCTGTGTAGATACATACCATTTGAGCTATGGTGAGGGGGCTGAGAAGTTCCAGAGGATGACAATTGTGAATTAAAGGGTCGGGGAAGCGTCATAGTCTGCCATTAAGCTTATGCATACGATCGAATTATGAAGGTGTGTTTGCTACATGCACTCGATGCAATAGCTGCTCTCGTATGAGCTACCTACCTAGGTATCCGAGAGCATCTAGGACGGATGCTATTCAAAACTTGCGAAATTCTTCAAATATAAAGGCAATTTGCATCTCAATGCACTACCCCAAACTCAATTGAAGATCCATCTTCACGACCACCCACTGGAAGTATCGTGGCTTCAGCAGAGTAGCTTTCGGTTCCGACATGGCTGCCACTTTAATTTTGCAAGAGATTCCATGGCGAGAATGGCCGAAAATAGAATAGAAAGAACATGTCTTTAAAGCGGCTGTAGCCATTCACAGATAACGAACACCAATTCATGTGTCCAGCTTTCTCTCTGATAACCATCATTGTTCTAGCACAATATTGAGAATGGGGACATTCATGTAAATACTGCTGTAAACGTTCTTAACCCACATCCATTCACCATCGCACTTAGCTATTTTTTCTTTTGATCTCGGTTCGATTTCTCACTATGGCCTTCACCATATCTCGGCTTACAGAAGATGACATACCTGGAGCTGTGAATACTATCCAGGAAGCATTTAAAGAAGATCCTTACAACCTGTGGATTTACAATGATCGATCAAAGGTAGAGTTTTTCTTCGCATTTTCAAGCGCCGTAGCAAGTATTGGTTCCGATTCTCCTTCAGCTGAAATCATCACGAAGGCGTGTTTCGTGATACCTGCTATTATCTCGTTTGTTCGTCACTGACACAAATTTTTGACAGCTGAACCTGGTCAGAAACTCGGTATCTCTTGGCATTCGTTGTCGATGGGGAATTCGAAACGGCTTGTTCTATGTTGCTAAAGACTCTCAAAGTCATCGGGTTTTAGGCGTTGCAATGTGGTTACCACCCAGATCTGCTGGATCGCCGGAGACGTGGGCAGAATGGATTGACAGTTGGGCTATGTGGGCTCAACAAGTTGGTATGAATATTTGGTACGGTCGAGGTGGCCTAAATGTGAAGGTAAGCAAGACATAACATATCGTATATCCTGTCTCGTTTCCTTTCGCGCAAGTGCCTCAAAGTCATGAGTGCTATTTGTCTTCCTGTGTTTCCGTCATCTCTGTTTCTTTTGTCGGCGTGAATTTCAAGCTATCTACTACTAGAATTTTGTTTGACGGATTCTTTTGTTCTGAAGATGAGACTCTAGACAAACGTTGCCAAGTTCTACAAGCAGCAAACTAAGTCATATAAGCAATGGCTAAGCCAGCCCTACTCCTGACGCTTTTGAATGTTTCCCCTCATCTCCAGTTAAATACTCTCTATCTTTGTTACGTACCCTTTTAATAGATTCATGAGACGACCAAATGCTATCATTAGGTCGAGGTCGATATCTCGAAGGTTGAAAATTAGTAATCCTGGGAAGAATACTGACGTAGATTCACCACAGCGTTATTACATCTGGAAGGACAGACAAGCCGAAGCCCAGTCTAATATTTGGACTGACCCTCGAGGATACTACTTTCTAAATATAATGGTCGTTCATCCTGACGTTCAAGGAAGAGGAATCGGAAAGGCGCTAGCCAAGGAAGTAACTAGCATTGCTGACGCAGAAGGAAAAAGATGCTATCTTGAATCTAGTCGGGATGTTCCCAACATGAAGATATACGAAACCTTCGGATTCCATTTTGAAAAGAAGATGGTTTGCGACGATGAAGGTGATACCTGCAATATCTATTGCATGACTAGAGAACCACAAACAGATTTGAAAGGATCTAAAAAGGATGTGTGAGAATGTGCCTCTATCTTTGTAGATGCTAGACGGTCGTTCTCCTTCGCTAAAAGCCGTCAAATGATGGCGATGTGAATCGTTCCCGCCTCACAAGCACGGATTAGATGAACCTTTCTATGTTAATGAATCGGAGAACTCCAGTCTCCCAAGACTCGACATGGCATGGCTTGTCCAATCATCATTGGCACTTTCGGTGGTTCGGAAATCCGGTAAACTTTCCAAAATCTCCGAACAAACCGAGGATGACTGGGACAATGTTCAGTACATAGGTCCCTGGTAGATAGGATAGTGTAGGGTAGGAATCATAATACTCTAATTGACCTGTCAGTGCCTGTATAAAGGACGATTTCATCTGAATTGCTGTATCTGGGCTTCTTTGGAGTCTGGTCAACTGCTACTCATAGGTACGAGGTGTAACGAACCACAATAAAGATAGGGCGCCGAAGAGTCTGATGTTATCGTGGACTCCACATACCAAATTTTACAAACCGAATTGACATTTCTCGAAATACAAGTGGTGAAGAAAAGTATAGTCTCCATCACAGTGCCACCGAAGTACCACCTAATCAGACCCACGATTGCAGGTAGGTGGTGGGTGTGTCTTGGGTAATATGTAGACAAATCCACGTCTTTTCGACGTCTTTTTGACGTCTTTTCTCTCCATATAGTGCTGTCCAGGAAAAGATGTTTGTAGTTATATCCCAACGTCCTTGATCTTAATGCGTGTTGATCAATTGGTCTTCTTCCTCGATCCTAAGTATAGCGACCTACCCAGGTATGCGTGAGTGATTTATCTAGACGAACTTCTCTTGGCCAACTGCAATTTGCATTTGATTCCGAGGTTTTTTTTCTTCGGGGCGCATGTCAATCAATCAATCAAATCAAATCAATCTTGTGTGATGAAGCGTTGGTAAAAAGCTGAGCTTATCTTTTTATCGGCTCCCGGTGCGTAATTTTATCCCTGCCGATTTTAGCTCGGAATCATAATCCTAGCTTTTATCAAAATAAAAATTCCCTTTCAGTCTGATAATTTGACATTTCTGACTTCACTATACTTCTCCATTACTTTCCGCATTCCCCTATAACCCTCACCTCCTCCATTTCAGGAGTTCTAGGAGTATGGCGTTAGCGACAAGAATGATGAGGTTACCGGCCTCAGCTGTTGGTCTTCGAACTATCGCTCAACGATCATATGCGACGTCAAATCGGGCCCTTCTCTCAAGTGCGCGACCCGGTGCCAGAGTCAATGCCAACAAGACTGCAATTTCCCAAATTGCTCAACGTACCTACGCAGATGTCGCTCCTGTTACTGTTAAGAAACCAAAGCGATTTAGATTCTTGAGATACAGCTGGCGTCTAACATATTTGTCTTTGATCGGAGGAGCCGCTTATCTTGGATATGAAGTTTGGGAACTTCGACATCCAGAGGAGCAATTCCAGCCAGATCCAACCAAGAAAAACTTGGTCATTCTTGGTACGCACAATACGTGTCTCCACTTTCCATATGGATAGCTGACATCAATTGGCTAGGTACTGGATGGGGTGCTGTGTCTCTTTTGAAGAAACTCGACACGGAAAACTACAATGTTATTGTTATCTCCCCACGAAACTACTTCCTGTTCACCCCTCTTTTGCCATCATGTACAACCGGTACCGTCGAGCACAGATCTATCATGGAGCCCATCAGAAGCATTACCAGACACAAGAAAGCTGCTGTTAAATTCTACGAAGCCGAAGCCACCAAAATCGACCCCGAGAAGAAGACTATCTCCATCAACGACAACTCTGATGTCAAAGGAGCTTCCCACACTACCGAGGTCTCATACGATATGTTGGTCGTCAGTTTTGGTGCAGAAAACGCAACTTTTGGAATTCCTGGTGTCAAAGAGCATTCTTGCTTCTTGAAGGAGATCGGTGACGCACAAGCAATCAGAAAGAAGATTATGGACTGTGTAGAGACTGCCACTTTCAAGGACCAATCCCCAGAGGAAGTTGAACGTCTTTTGCACATGGTTGTCGTTGGCGGTGGACCTACTGGTGTTGAATTCTCTGGTGAGCTTCAAGATTTCTTCGATCAAGACATCAAAAAGTGGGTTCCAGAAATTAGCGACAAGTTCAAGGTTACTCTCATCGAAGCTCTTCCAAATGTTCTTCCTATGTTCTCCAAGCAATTGATCGAATACACCGAGTCAACTTTCAAGGAGGAGAAGATTACTATCAAGACTAAGACGGCCGTTAAGAAGGTCACTGATAAGACCGTCGAAGCCGAGGCCATTGGACCCGATGGAAAGAAGTTCACTGAGGTCATGCCTTACGGTCTCCTTTTTTGGGCCACCGGAAATGCCGTCCGCCCTGTTGTCAGGGACCTCATGGCACAAATTCCCGCCCAAAAAGACTCAAGGAGAGGTCTCGCCGTGAACGAATATCTCGTTGTTCAAGGAACCAAGGATATCTGGGCCACTGGTGATTGCGCAGTTGCAGGATATGCACCAACAGCTCAAGTAGCATCACAAGAAGGAGCCTTCTTAGCCCGTCTCTTTAACACCATGGCAAAGACCGATACCATCGAACATGAAATTCAAGAGTTGAGTTCATCCTTGAACCTTGGTCCTGGAAACGCCGCGCAAATTGCTAAGGATATTGAAGCGCATGAGAAGCAATTGAGAAGAGTTAAGGACATCAAGCCGTTCCACTACACACATCAAGGTTCCATGGCATACATTGGTAGTGAAAGAGCCGTTGCAGATGTTAGCTGGTTGAATGGTAACTTTGCTACCGGTGGTAATTTGACATATTTGTTCTGGAGAAGTGCATACTTGAGCATGTGTTTCAGCAGTAAGTTCCACTAACCCCTTGTCTCCCGTTCATTTTGACTAACATGAATTCTAGCACGCAATCGTGTTTTGGTGGTCCTCGATTGGCTCAAGTCTAAGGCTTTCGGCCGTGATGTTTCTAGAGAATAGATGATAAGAGGGAGGTGATAAAAAAGAAAATGGGTGGGTTGGTTGGGTAGATGGGAATGAGGAGCGCGTGTAACAAATAACGAATTTCCGGGATAGACTGGTTTTGCATTGGTGTTTTTTATAGAATCTCCGGCTCGAGCTCGTGGAGAGTCGTTCGGGGAGTTCGAGGGCGCTGCTATACTATACTTTGAGGATTGAATGAATATGATCATTTTTCTTCTCTTTCTAACTTGAGGTTTCAATCTTTGAGAGCGTGACGTGTTTGATGTGTTTGATAAGTGAAATAGGTATCGTATATATTTGTACGTGGACGGTTTCTGCTAAAGCAAGAATTGCCCCATCAGCTTTTTTAACCATAGACTTAATCCTTTCCTCCTAATACAAATTGCCCAAGAAATCCTCGTGCACAGTGCCATAGCATCATCGGTATTGAGAGTGCCTAGTAGACTGGCTGTACCGGGTAGTCCGCCCCTCCCATCTCTCTCTAAAATAAGCGCGCGGATCAGAGGAAGCAAACTACATGTGCATACGTACATCGAGTGCTCCACTCTGTTCTTTCCTCACCTCATCTTCTACTATGGTTAATCCTCCAATGAAAGAATGAGGCTAGATGAAATGGATAGAGCCTCTTTCGCCACTCACCTAGAATTGGTATTCTTCAACTCTATCAACGCGAAATACTTGTAGAATTAATCGTAAAGAAAATAGATGCCATTCACTCGTGCAAGCAAGAAAAGGTATCGATCTGACCACTTACTTCCCCAATCCCTCTGTCCTCGAGAACACCACCAATGGATGATTATTCTGAAATCGCCATATGTGGACATCCCTTCATATCATGTAGATAATTACTTATAATCATTCGGTGTTCTTGAGCTTTCCAGAACATGTGAACCGTAAATAGACTTTTCTGGCCTTGGGCGTTATACAAGAGGCGTGGGTGCTTTCATGTATTGGTCTTGGATGTGGTACTGAGGAGGGGGGAAGGGAAGTTTGTCTTTCTCTCTAGTGTACCATCGGATCGGTATGGCAGGCTTGTTGTTCGTCGTACAGGTGTTGCTGGCAAACTCAAATGGGAACAGATGGGAACATTAATGAACTCCAAAGGTTTAAAAGTTGGAAGTCAGGGTTCAAAACCTATTGATATATGTTTGAAATGTTGAGGAAGACTGATGCTGAATGAATGAATGAATGAATGAATGACCTTTCGTGACTCGGGTCCAAAGAGATTGTGGGATCTGGGTGATATCTATCTATCATAGGGAAAGATGGGCAGGTATTGAATGTCTATGTAGGTAAAGATGCATAAAATGAAGTGGAATGAAACAAATCAACAGTTCTCACTATCGTCGATGTTCCAATGATAGTATACGTAGTAAATGTGATTTGAGAGGCAAAGGCATATGATATATCGATCTACACGGGATTCTATGACATTCTTTGCCATGCGAGGCTGACTTGTTGTATTGTCCTCTCCGGTCCCAGGCATGGAATTATATGCGTGGCCGTCTCGTTGCCTACGCACCTACGTTATCGATTATTCACCCATTTTTATTTGATTCTACCCCAACCTACTACGTTTACTACATTTACTACGTTCGCTACGCTGTGTTTAAGCGGAAGAAACCAATAGAAAGATTCAAAAGCTCAACCTACCAAATTTAGTGTGGTTCCGTCATATTCTAACGACGCTACCACGGCTACCTTAACTAATACAGCCATCTTAGAGCTGTCTTGATCTCCAACACAACCTCTTCTTTCCATAAATTCTTACAAAACCATCCATCCTTCCTGAAAGTTCAATCTATCTTTCATCCACCTCTTCTTTCTTACTTTGATAAAGTCACCTTTCATATTAAACTCTATCACCATTTGAAAGGACAATTTCCCAACAGACCTACATATTTGTTACGACGGTCCAGGTCAACTCTCTATCAAAATGTCTGCTGAACCCGACCATGTCGAGCACAAGAAGAAGGTCAACCTCAAGTAAGTATATCCTCGTCTGCCAGTTCATTACCGGGAGAAAACACAGTACTAACACGATTGCTAGTGATGCATCTGGTGCCGAGCACAAAGGCGTAAGTTGATCTACCAACCGCCACTGCATGACGATAACAAAATGGAAATCAAAAACTAACTAAATCTTCAAATTATAGAATGATGATATTGCAACCGCTATCTTAAAGAAGAAGAAGAAGCCAAACTCGTTGATGTGAGTAGATCCAACAAACACCCCACCTCGACCGAAGATCTGAACTGACAGGCGGTGGCAACAGGGTTACTGATGCTATCAACGATGATAACTCTGTTATCGCTCTCTCCAACAATACTATGGAAACTTTACAACTGTTCCGTGGAGATACCGTTTTAGTGAAGGGAAAGAAGCGCAAGGACACTGTTCTCATTGTTCTTGCTGATGACGATCTCGACGATGGAAGCGCACGTATGAACCGTGTTGTAAGACATAACCTCCGTGTTAAGCACGGTGACGTTATCACCGTTCACCCATGTCCGGATATCAAATATGTGAGTATTAAAGAGTCTGCGTATATCTCCAAGATGTTAATATGTCAATAGGCCAAGCGCATTGCAGTCCTCCCTATCGCCGATACTGTCGAAGGTCTCACAGGATCTTTATTTGATGTTTTCTTAGCACCATATTTCCGCGAAGCCTACCGACCTGTACGACAAGGAGATCTTTTCACAGTTCGTGGTGGTATGAGACAAGTTGAATTCAAGGTTGTTGAGGTCGACCCTCCCGAGTACGGAATCGTGGCCCAAGATACGGTCATCCACTGCGAAGGAGAGCCCATCCAACGTGAAGACGAAGAAGGCAATTTGAACGAGGTCGGATACGATGACATTGGAGGATGCAGAAAGCAAATGGCACAGATCAGAGAGATGGTTGAGTTGCCATTAAGACATCCCCAATTATTTAAGTCTATCGGTATCAAGCCTCCTCGTGGTGTTCTCATGTTTGGTCCACCAGGTACTGGTAAGACACTCATGGCTAGAGCCGTTGCCAACGAGACCGGTGCTTTCTTTTTCTTGATCAACGGACCCGAGATTATGTCAAAGATGGCCGGCGAGTCCGAATCGAATTTGCGTAAGGCTTTCGAAGAGGCTGAGAAGAATTCCCCTGCGATCATCTTCATCGACGAGATCGACTCTATTGCACCAAAGCGTGACAAGACTAACGGAGAAGTCGAACGTCGTGTTGTCTCGCAATTGCTTACCCTCATGGACGGCATGAAGGCTAGATCCAATGTTGTTGTCATGGCCGCCACAAACAGACCTAACTCCATCGATCCTGCTCTCCGTCGTTTCGGTCGTTTCGATCGTGAAGTCGATATTGGTATCCCTGATCCAACTGGTCGTCTTGAAATCCTTCAAATTCACACCAAGAACATGAAGTTGGGTGAGGATGTCGATCTCGAGCAAATCGCTTCCGAGACTCACGGTTATGTCGGTTCTGATGTTGCCTCCCTCTGCTCCGAAGCTGCTATGCAGCAAATTCGTGAAAAGATGGATCTTATCGATCTTGACGAAGATACTATCGACGCTGAGGTTCTCGACTCCCTTGGTGTCACCATGGACAACTTCCGTTTTGCCCTCGGTGTCTCCAACCCATCTGCTCTTCGCGAAGTTGCAGTTGTCGAAGTTCCAAATGTTCGCTGGGACGACATCGGAGGATTGGAGGAGGTCAAGCGCGAGCTCATCGAGAGCGTGCAATACCCTGTCGATCACCCAGAGAAGTTCCTCAAGTTTGGCCTTTCTCCATCTCGTGGTGTCTTGTTTTACGGTCCTCCTGGTACTGGTAAGACCTTGCTCGCCAAGGCTGTTGCCAACGAGTGTTCCGCCAACTTCATTTCCGTCAAGGGTCCAGAATTGCTGAGTATGTGGTTCGGTGAATCCGAGTCCAACATCAGAGATATTTTCGACAAGGCTCGTGCTGCCGCACCTTGTGTTGTTTTCCTCGATGAACTGGACTCTATTGCCAAGTCTCGTGGTGGATCTAACGGCGATGCTGGTGGAGCTTCTGATCGTGTTGTCAACCAACTTTTGACTGGTAAGTTTATTCGTGTTTCTAGCATGTGTGAGTGGAAGCTGATTTTTACATAGAAATGGATGGTATGACCTCGAAAAAGAACGTTTTCGTCATTGGTGCTACCAACAGACCTGAGCAACTTGACAACGCTCTTTGCAGACCTGGTCGTCTTGACACACTTGTCTACGTCCCACTTCCTAACGAGAGCTCTCGTGCTGGTATCTTGAAGGCACAACTCAGAAAGACCCCAGTCGCCGATGATGTTGATCTTAGCTACATCGTATCCCGTACTCACGGCTTCTCTGGTGCTGATTTGGGATTCATCACCCAACGTGCC
Source organism: Botryotinia calthae (assembly GCA_004379285.1). Classification (NCBI taxonomy): domain Eukaryota; kingdom Fungi; phylum Ascomycota; class Leotiomycetes; order Helotiales; family Sclerotiniaceae; genus Botryotinia; species Botryotinia calthae. The sequence goes on along the minus strand of PHWZ01000249.1, from coordinate 6,215 downwards.
GTCAAGCTCGCCATCAAAGAATCCATTTCTTTGGATATCGAACGCCGCAAGGCTCTTGAGGCCGCTGGTGGTGACGTTGACATGGAGGAAGAAGATGTTGAGGACCCAGTTCCAAAATTGACCAAGGCTCATTTCGAGGAGGCCATGTCACAAGCCAGACGATCCGTTTCTGATGTCGAAATCCGCCGATATGAGGCATTCGCTCAGAGCATGAAGAGCTCTGGGCCCGGAGCTTTCTTCAAGTTCCCAGAAGCTGGTGAGGCCGCTGAGGCTAACGGAGGAGGTGCTGCTGGATTCGGTGATGCTGGCAACGACGACAGTCTTTACGACTAAATCTGTACTCTTAATACCATATTTTTACGTCATTTTACAGCATACATGATGAGCTAACGATTGGGAGGGCATTTGGCCCGGTGGACTTTGACGTAGAGTCTAGAGATTTCTACAGAGCAAAGTTGCATTTATGACCCCTAAAAGTCATTGCATGAAGAATTGGGAGAGGTATGGAGAGTTTCATTCATGGCGATATGTGGCTAAGGTGGTGCCCTTAGCATAGAATACCTTATAAAAACATATTTCATTACAGTTCGAATTTGCATGCATGTAAAATGAAGTGATTGGTAGAAGATATAATGATCTTTAAAGACCTGTTGAAATGAATTTTTAATCCTAAAAACGCCGCTTGGGTATGCATGGAGCCTCGACTGTTCTACATGATATTCGTCCATGATTCTCTTGTGCAATAAATTTAACTTATGCGCCCAGAACGTTCCCGGCCTTGTAATCCCTTTTATTCCCAAATCCCAAATATTCTGTTAAACTCCTAATATACTCCACAGGTAGTTCACTCATTACTTATAATGAAGAAATACTGCACACCGATCACCTATGCATCCGTTCCTTTTCTCTGCTTTGTCTTTGTCGTGCTATCTCGATAAGTGATGTAAAAGAGGCGGGTCTAGGAGATTTCTCTTAGGAGTCGATTCCGGTTTGTCCATACACCCATATTGAATCTACCACCACTTCCTTTCTCTAAATTTCTGTATTTATATCGAGGGGCCCAGAACAGACACAGGCTGCTACCAGTGATTTACATCCCTCTCCACCTCTTCGACTTCCTTTTACACCAATGCTGATTCCTCATCACCCCTCTTTACCCAACTCCCAGAAATGCAACCCCCGGACGCGCGGGGGTTTACTCCACCACCTCACAAACAGCTTCTAATGACTCCCTCGTAATCCTCACCCCTTCGTCCACGACACTTTTCGGCAACGCGAGACTTTGTCCCCTTTCGCCTCTTCCTTTGGGCGCGGCGTCTTTTTCTTTCGCTTCCTTTTCCTTCTTGTCTGAAGATCCGTTGGTGGAGGCATGAGGGGAAGAATTGGAGGCGTCGGATGAAGAAAATGTAATTGTATCGGCGCGGATGTCTTCAAGTACTTTGGCGATGAGGAGTGGGAATGTAGTGTAGTGACCTGAACGCAGGAGGGAAAGCGCGTGGTTCTGGATTAGGGTTGGCCAGTTTGTGGGAGAGGAGTGGAGGGAGTGGAGGAGGGTTTCTTGGATTCTGTTGAGAGGGATGGTTAGCTAGATGTTGGGGTTTGGTTTGGTTTGGTAGGAGAGAGGGCAGGGCAAAGACGTACTTGGCAACATGTCCATCTTTTAATAATATCGAATTTATCTGCGAGCGCAAATCTGCATCTTGGGTTGTGGGAGTGTAGTTTGCGGCGTTTTTTGATACGCGCACTGGGGTCGTGGGTTCGGAGGCCATTTTTATGGGGGGTGTAGAGTTGGACTTGGACTTGGACTTGGATGGATGCGGTTTTGGTGTCGTGCGCTTGAAGATAGATAGATAGATATATGGATGGGACGATGAGGGAGGAGTTGAGTGGGAGATTGGGGTTAAGATGGGATGGGATGGATAGATAGATAATTGATAGCGTAGAATTTGAAAGGAAACGTGGGTATGGGACTTTTATAGAGGAAGAAAGCAGATTTGGGTAGATATTGGACTGGATGTGGAATTGATGGATGGCTGGGTGTGTATGTTTTTTGGAGACCTCGTCGGCGAGGCTGGATCGAAGGCTGAATTTGTTTGTGTGTTGGACCAATGAGGTGATCGGATGGGGATTTGCTGAGGATGGATGTAGGGTGGGATTAGTATTTTGATAGAGATAGTGCGGTGAACGAGGGGTTTGCTTCTATCATCAAATTTACATATTCATACATTCACTCTATTATTAATAGCATATCTTCATTTCCATTGGGATTTGTACGTATGCCTCAATATTGTAATCATGGCTTCACTTCGATTATCTTCCTTCAATCCGGATATCCTGATGTATATATATCTATATATCTATCTATCTGAATCAGCCTCAGCTCCAGGAATGCATTCTACATGGGCGAAGCGTATTATTATTATCACACCCATGAACCATTTCATTATCCAATGAATCATCATACTATTTCCACCACAAAGTGAAACCATGAAACCCTTTCACAAGTTTCATAGGTAAACAACCACACAGAGTCTATTCCATTCGCATCTCTTCTTCAATCGCTTTGCTTCAATCCATTGGGTGAGAAGATGACTGTGCCTAGACGATGAAAATGGGCGCTTCGTCCAATGCCATGTTGAACTCTGGTCAATTCTTACAAGCCACGGTATTCCTGTATTGAAAGACTGGATTCAGATACTCGCAAGGTCGAATCAATGATGTAGATTCCCTTTCTTTGCCTATTGCCTTTCTCCGGAGTGTTTGATCAGCTTGCTCCTTGGATCGTCTTCTTCCGGTTGATTGTATTACCCCTTCTTGTACTTTGGCATTCCCATATATTCATTCCTCTGTTCCTTCACTGTTTGTTTCGTCTCTAGAGATATCTTTTCTCATTGTATTGCTTGTCTCTTTTTTCGTTCCTGTCATGATGCACCAGCATTCATTATGCACAGTGCCGTTGCCACTTCATATCAAATGAACAGCTCATCGCTATAACGGAAACGGGACCAAACACTAGAACATCGGGATTTCATTTTTTTCCCATCTTTCCTCTGAAGGACTGCGTCATCAGCCGAAAGGTACCGTTCTGGCACGAACTACCTCAAGTAGTATCATTATTTTTTCATAACTGCAAATTTCAACGCTCGGTTGGGTTGTATCAGACAAATTACGTCGCGAAAGCAAGGCTATTGTGGTGTGTTAAGTCGGATCATCCAGTACAAACGAAGTATCTCAAACGTGACAAGTTTCAACACCTGGTAAACTCTTTCAACTACCGTCAACACGAACTGTCTGGAGAGCATTGTTCTGATCACTGTTACGATCTAATTATTGGATACATCATCCACCCCAAGATCTCCACCAGGACGGTGATCCAGGTTTGGATACATTCGAACCTTTTTTCCCTTTCTTTGCAAGACCTGAAGGTCTGCAGAGACATCACCAATCAATTCAAGATGCGGCGGCATCTTTTAACGACGATCACTTTTCTATTTTGTATTCTACGTCTTACAACCGCCTTGTCACTTGCGAACTTTCAATTGGTCTCACCGACTGCGGTCTCGTTGAGTTGCTTTGTGGAATATAGTACTTCGATCTCAGTCTGTAAATTATCAGACTTCAACAATGGGTGTTCCCTCGACTGCCAATCAGCCTTGACTGCAAAGGCTACATGTGTTAGTAATGCTTGTTCGAAAGATAATGTAGCTTCCAATACATTATTAGGAATCGTCAAAGGTGGTGGAATCATTGCAGCTTTGTGTCCGAATATCAAATCTTCTACTACGAAATCAAGAGCATCCTCGACTACAACGACTACAACGGAGAAAACATTTTCGACTTTGAGTGCGAGTACTACATCATCGAGTTCGGAATCGAGTTCGACTTCAACTTCAACTTCAACTACCACGTCAACTCCGACTTCGACTTCATCCCAAAGCTCTAGTTTTACTGCTGCTACAACGTCATTTTCTGCGCTTCCTACGACGGCACAATCTACAACTGGGCAGACTTCGAGTTCTCCTCAAACCTCGAATACTCAAACATCATCGTCGTTTTTTACTTCATCAAAATCAACCGCATCTAGTTCCCCAGAATCAACATCTACTTCTCTAAAATCAATATCTACTTCTCTAAAATCAACATCTACTTCCCCAGAATCAACATCTATTTCTTCCAATACGGATAAAAACACAAGCACCAGCACAGCACTAACCACGACCCAAACACAACCCTCTACATCCACATCTACAGACACCGCAGCATCAACATCAAAATCAACAACGACATCAACCGCAGCATCGAACAATGGGAATGGGAATGGGATTAGTGGAGGTGGAAGCCCGTTTGATATCGATGCGAATAGTGGTGGTTTGCCAACCGATTTTGGTAAAATATCACAAAGATGGATTGCAGGTGTGGTGTTGATATATGGGGGATTGGGTGTATGGTTTCTTATTTGAGATGTGGTGGATCAGAGTTATAGTGATCACGGGACTGGGTGGGAAATGATAATTTTTATAAGAAATCTTGTGGGTTTTGTTTTGTTTGCGGTTTGTACGATTAGAGGGCCGCGAGATTTGACAGATCGGATCACCGTGTCATTTGGATTGAATACTGAATTAGAAAGAGATGGGGGTGTGGCACTACCAGAGCATGGCTGGCGCGATGTGTATATTATTTTATGACTTTATGAACAAATTTGTGAGATTATGTAGGGGGATGGGTATGGGATATGGAAGATGGAATGAATGGATACATGGACTGAGGTCCGGATACTTGGATTTTGATACTGGATAACATAGGAGGATGGGGTGGAATGGAGTGGAATATTTTCATACAACAGAAACAGAGATGTAAGATTGATTATGAAATGCAAGTAAGCAATTTAATGAATCAAACATCAAATACAGATATGTTCTTTACATGTAAATTTTCACAAGCAAGGAAGGTACAACATTTCGTCAATACCCTCGCGCTCTGGCTGGCTGCGCATGTACTACGAGGATGAGCGAGCGGGCGAATGCTGTTTCTATATATAGACAGATATTCATTTCGATTCTATTATTATACATATATATATATATCTTTCCTGTCCAGTTCATTGTCATCATGTTGTGCTACTCCATTCCGTTCAGGAAACCTCTATTGAGAGAGAGTGAGAGTGAGTAGTTGGTTGCTCTTCGTATCCTCGTTTCGTTTCGTTTCGTTTTGTGAATGCGGAATACATGCATGCATGCATGTGTGTTGTATTGTATTGTGTTGTGTTGTGGCTTTGTGGATGGATTTTTGTGTATGTTTACTGATGTATATGTGTATATACACCTCATAAATCACACCCCCAAAATCTATCTACACCTACTACTATCCTGAAATTTGGGATGGGGTATCTTAGTTTGGGGGGGTTGAGATTGGAGTTTGTATATACACAGGATGTGTGTATGTATGTATATATATATTGGGTGAGAATACGGATATGGAGAAAGAGAGAGACTCGTTGTTTCGTTGTTTCGTTGTTTCGTTTTTTTCGGGTTTTGCATATGTAGTAGTATAGAGTGATTATTATTATTCGATGTATGAAAGAAAGGAAAGAAAAGAAAAAGAAGGAAGTTGAGCACAATTATGTGTTTTCTTGATATCTGGGCTTCAGGACGGGGATGGGAAATGAGATGGTCGGTCGTGATATGCGTGTATGAATTGGAGAGATCTTCGATATTCGATATTCGATATTCGATATTTATTCGATATTTATTAGATACTACATACAGACCATACATATCATGTAGAGGAAATTTAAAGTTGGGAGAGGAAGCTTCAAGCTTCAAGCTTCAAGCTTTGTGTGATGGTTGATGGGTGATGGGTAAGGAAGTTCGAAGTGGTGAGGAAGAAGGATGGAAGAATATGGATAGGGATAGGGATATGGAGGATGTTGGTTAGTTAATTAGTTAGTTATCTGATTGTTTGATTACTTGGTTATTTGGTTATTTGGTTATTTGGCTTGAAGTTTAAAGTTCAAAGAGTTCTAAATGAGTGTAATATGAGTGAGGGGGAAAAACAAGAAGAAAATCAAAAAATTTCAAATACATAATACAACACAACACAACACAACAAATAACACGCAAGAGTCATAGTTATGGCTTCATATGTTCATATATTCATATTACCTATCACCCCCCATCTCTTCACCCCCCATCTCTTCACCCCCCAACTCTTCAACC
>PHWZ01000248.1:0-55341 GCA_004379285.1 Botryotinia calthae | reverse complement strand
TATATATACATACATACATATACAAGGAACTGATAATAGAAATTAAATAATGTAATATAATACTATCTATTTTCGCCTATTCTCCCCCATGCCCCTTTCCCACTTCTATTCTCCTTCCCCTTCTCTTCCCCTTCTTTTTCCCTTTCCACTTCTCTTCTCCAACCCTTCTACTCCTCCCTCTTTCCCCTCCACCCCTCCTTTCTCCTCTCCCTTTCTCCTTCAATCATCTCCTTCTCTTCCCTTTTCCATTTCTCTTCTCCAACCTTCCTGCTCCTCCCTTTTATTTCTTCATTTCTTCTCTTCCCCTTCCCCTTCTCTTTTTCTTTTTTTTTCTTTTCTTTCTTTTTTTGTTTTCTTCTCTTCCCCTTCTTTTTTCCTTTTCTTCCTTTTCTCTTTTTCTTCTCTTCCCTTTCTCTTTTTCTTCCCTTCCCTTTTCTTCCCCTTCCCTTCCCCTTTCCGCTTCTCTTCTCCAACCCTCCCACTCCAACCCTCCTACTCCCCTCTCTTCCTCCTACTCCTCCCTCTTACTACTTCATCCCTCCTTTCTCCTCTCCCTCTCTTCTTCAACCATCCCCTATTCTCTCCTCGCACTCTAAATCTCAATCTCAATCTCAATCTCAGATCTTCAATTCACCACCTAATAATTAACCAGTCAAAATCTAATACCTAATACCTAATACCTAATACCTAATACTCAATCAAATAACTAGCCAGCTTCGTATTATATAGTAAGAAGATATACACATGTACACATATACACATACACACACACTCACACACACTCACACACACACATATACTACTATTAAACCCTTTTCCAAAAAAGAAATCTATTACTTATCTATTATCCAGTATTTATCCCATCCATTCTTACACATTCATCCATCTTTACACTCATCCATTCATCCCATTCATCAAATCCAAATGAATAAATAGATATATTCACATATACAAATACAAATATAATTACAATCATAAACACAACCAAAAACCACAACCAAAAACCACATACAGAAACCACATACAGAAACCACATACAGAAACCACATACAAAAACCACATACAAAAACCAAATCATAAAATTAAAAATAAACTAAAGTAAATTACACAAGTGATCTAACGAACAAAGAAGATGAGGTGAAGTAAACAGGATAGAGCCATAGTTCATATCTCTATCCATTTTTACCACCTACCCTCATCCTGCTCATCACTCATCCCCCATCCACATTAATATATCTACCATAATGCTTAACAACTAAACGCCTTCATATGCAAATCATTTCCATCCATCCATCCATCCATCCATTATTTTCAAACCGACATGAATCTACATAAAAAATGCCATTTCATGTCATACCATGCAATATATACAATCACTGCACTTCCTTCTGTTCCTATTCTCCTCCCTCCCACTCAAGAAACCACTTGACATATACATGTCTTTCCAATCCTCAAAATTTCCACTAATTCATCTTCTTCTCCACACCACCATAAACTCTATCATCCTCTCCTTCCGCCTCCAAAACCTGTTTCTCCATTTCCGCAACTTGTCTATCCCACTCCTTTTGTCCCATCTTACTTTCCCTCCTGAAAAGTTCCTCATTGGGTTTTCTATAACTACCTCCCAATCTATCCCAAAGTGTTGTATATTGACCATAATTATAATTGAAGTAAAGGTGATGCATTGTATGACAGGCGGCGCCATTCAAAATCGGACTGTTGGCCACATATTCTCCATCATGAATAAACACCGTCCAGACTTGTACGAAGAAGAAGAGACCTAGGTATGCGAATTTCTGAAGAGGGAAGATGAAGGGAAAGACGTGGTAAGGAAGAGATTGCATCCAGCCATCTACGGGATGAAATGCAATTGAAGCGTAAGGAGTTGGCATAATCCATTTGTGATGTGGTTTATGAAGTGTTTTGTATACGGAAGGATGATGGAGACCGCGATGAATGAAATAGACGAAACAATCTGTGAAAAGGAGGAAGAGTGGAAATTGAAACCAATTGTACCACATACCCGGTCCTTCAGATGTAAGATCGTATAGTTTTGAATAGCCTCTAACTTCTGCGAGGAAGAAGGGAGTGGTGAGAATGGACATTAAAGGCATCGAGTTACATGCTTGAGAGATTTCCATGCGGATTTGATTTTTGAGGAATTTGGGATGTTGAAAGGTAGTTTTATCGAAGACGAATAAGTACGAGAGGGTAGAGATTGTGAAGTAAATTGCTGCACCTGCGATCCTATTTTTGAATGTCAATTAGCATTTTTCTCATTTCCTATACATCTTGGAGCGCATGGAGAGTGAATGGACATACCAAGTAATCAGGAACAACGAGAAAGCTTGTCGAAAGATATTATCTCTATCCCATTGACTCGTATAAGCGGCATCTGTGGGTTCAAATTGAAGAAAGGCATTCGAGGGATGATATTGCCATGTTGAAGCCGTTTTCGGATCGAGTGTTGTGCCATTGATTTGTTCTCCAATGGCATTCAGTAGGATAGGTTTTGCGGGTAAGAGGGCGGAATAGAAATGATCGAAGAAGTATTTGTCGGTAAGTTCCAATGCGATATCCATGATGATTTCTGAATGTCTGCAATGCAGCACAAAAAGACAATGACCGGGTGATGTAGAAGGAGAAGTATATCGACTTCTTGAGGGATTCGAAGATGTGAAAGATGTAGGGAAAATGGGAAGCCAAATGAATGGATTCTATCTTTCCTTTTCCTTTCCTTTTCTGTTGCGTGAATTGGTACTGTTGTTGTAATCACCTAGGTGTAAGGATTGAAATATAAAAGAAAGACGTGGTGAATATCAGCAGCGAGCGAGATATCAAAGGTATTAAAGAGCTCAAGGAAAAGGAAAGGGAAAGGGAAAGGAGAGTGGCGGTATGTTTTAATTTGAATTCGAATTGTTGACGCGACAATCGGAAGTTTTGGAGGAGAAACGAGAACGAGAATGAGAATGGGATATGTGCTGCGATATCTACCAGGTATATGCCATACTAGGTATGGTCGTATGGCAGTAGGAAAATAGGGTAGGTATAATTCACCTCTTTTTTCTCTCTAATCGGAAGACTGGGGGGCCCTTTTTTTTTATCTTCTCTATATATTTACCTAACTCGGACGCGTCGTTATGTATAAGTTATATAAAATATCAATATCAAAATATAAAATATAAAATTGATGCGATCCGATCCGATCTGATATGACTGACTACTGCTCATAGATATCTATGAGTAGGATTTTAGGATTTTATCACAATTGACTAATAGAATTTCTTCTAGGAAATAATATCAATATCAATCAAGACTCAAAAATAAGATCTTCCTCTTCCTCTTCCTCTTCCTCTTCCTCTTCCTCTTCCTCTTTCCCTCCTCCTCTCTCCCTATCTAGTTAGACAATAAGGGGTTTGAAAACAAGACTCAAAGTTATCTACTCAGTCCTTTATACAAAGATCTACCAGTCTAGCGAACATTGATCAAACATCGCACGAATCAAAAGACACATGTCGAATGCGATATTCCATCTGATAAAAACTAGCTTCCTTTCTCAACCTTGTCATTGTCATTGTCATTGTCATTAGCACGAGCACTACCCTCACTCATCTCCATCCTAACACCCAAACCTAGAATCTCTTACGAGAATCTTTCGTTTCCGGCTCGTCGGATGGTGGGATAGTGATTGTCATTCGATGTGAGTCTGCAATTATCCACCAACTAACCTCACAAGCAAAGCAGCAGCTCATTCTGCGTACGAGTACAGATCCCGCGTTCCTGGTATGTAGCTTGTACGTCTTTCCTTGCGACGTAGCGAACAGGCTAGATGGCTGTCCCCCTGCAGCTGGTCCAGGTTTGTAAGAACATCCATCCGTCCATCATCCATCGTACTACCTTTCTATCCGTCTACAAGGCTTCTCTACTCCCTACCGAAATATACGAACGGCACCTCTGTTTTCCGAATCTCTTAAATCAGCTCACTCTTATTCCTTCTCACTTCATTCCAATGGATCGACCTCTCTACCAGGCCAGGTACGTACCAGGGAATGCCTGACGCCTTTCGGATATTTTCTCCCAGCAAATCATTTCATTGGTGCGTCGGTATATCATCACAGCGTATCTCCGTCTGTATGCGATTGTACCTGCTTTTGGAGGAGGGAGGGAGGGAGGGAGGGAGAAAGTTGGGGATGTTTCTCGGTGTCATAAGTATGTAAGGACGTGTTGGACCTGAGAGTGGAATAGATGGAAAAGATCTAATCTTATCTTTGGGTTATCAATATATGAAGTACATGTTTAATTTATTATTTGGTAGATCTTTTTGACTTATTTGGGGTGGTTCTTTCGAATGTGATTATGAGATGGTACAAGGTAGGATGATACAAGGTAGAATGATATCCGTCAGGATGAGATAGATGGAAGGAAAGAAACATGATCGTAATTTATGGCTTTAATGGTACGATTATTCTAATCAGCTTATATCAAATCCTCGTCGCGATTGTTGAATGGCTAATGGGTCAATGATTACCATGCTTTGCGTAATTGAGTAATTCAGTAAGTATTCTCAGGTGATGACTGGTGTGCCTCTCATCCTCTCTCTACCAAGTAGTTTTAGATGACGAGTAAAGGAGATCCATACTACTCGACTATTGCTATCATCTTTCCACCCTTTCACCTTGCCTACATCTGGGGATAGCTTCATAGAGAAGCCGAGTATCTACAGGTATGATATTGTTCTTATCGCTTATTGGCACATGAAAATATTAAGAACCTACCGAGAATTCTACTTCGAAGCATAAAGAGAGAGAGACCTTTAATGAACACCAAAGATACTTATGTCAGTTACAGAAATCCATTCCGATCTATCACAATTCTGTTTCTTCCTCAGAACTTCTAGAAACACCTTCTTTTTCGATACCCTCGGAATCAAGGCACCTAAAACTCAAATCCCGAACCCCTATTTCTCACCCACTCTGACTGGACAGTACAGATTAAAAGTTGCCACTCACATGTTCTTTCCCCACCTCCATCATCTCTCCCGTAACCGTAACCGTAACTGGCATTTTCGGTCAAGAAATTGATCCGGGGCCGTCAAGCTTGAATGTTTTTATGGCGCAAAAGATTATCCCGTCCGAAAGGGTTCACACATGTCTGCTTCGTCTGTTCACCCATGTGTCTCTTCCCGATCGTTGATACAATTCCGAGCGAAGAGGTAGGGCATGTCAAGGAAGAAATATTCTAGGTGTGATATCGATGTACAAACAAGTGGTTGAGAACAAGTAGTTGAGATCTTCTCTAATTAATACACGCATTCAACTAGCAAAAGCTTACGTGTAACGATTTCTTGTAATGATGTATTGGCGTGCGTTTGTTGACAAAGCTTGTTCATGAAGCAGAAATTCCTTAGCAGAGTCCGTAGCAGAGTCGTTGGTCAAAGTCAATTCAATGGAGTCTCTAGAACGTGGCGGGAGACGATGTTACCCAGTATCATCTCTAGCTTATCTGTGATGAGAAGGACAAGTTTGTGATGAAACGGGCAGCATCTTCCCCTCTGCATATATCCCGTACCTACAGTGGCGTCTTGTTGCTTTCAAGGATTGTTTATACCCCATTGTTCTCATTTTGGCTGATGCAGAATTGGATAGGTGTGTTGACGGGCAGGTAGATGTCGAAATGTCAGGTGTTGTCCTGGTCTGTCCGATATGAAGCATCCGACAGTGAAGATAAAGCCATTTGATTTACATTAGTGGTGGTACTCTCTGAGTCGATTGGGTAATTCGAGCCGCCCTTCATTGTGATTTCTACATCCACTGGTGATCGTACAGAGGAGAGTAGGAAGCGGGTAATGATTCTACTTTGTACCTCGCCCTCACCCGTGGCACCTAGCTATAGCCTAGCCTCCTAGCCTACCTACCTGGGTCTCTCTTCGCTTATTTTCGGAAGGCGCATGCTTTTTTTCAACGCATCCACTTGCTTCCCTAGTCATAATCCTTTGATTCACATTCCACCAGGATTTCATGACGGACTAAACAAGGATCAGCAAATGTGAGACAAGGTTTAAATTGTGGCAACTTGTGGGTTAGGTGAGTTTGTGGTTTGGGTGATTGTGATCACATGATACATGCCGTCTTGGTCCTTTCCAGTGTGTTGATTCGTTTGCTGGATGAAACTCCACGATGGGGGTGGTGGTGTGTTGAGGAGAGGAGAGAAGAGAAGAGAAGAGAGAGAGGAGAGGGGGAAAACAGAAAAGCTTGAATTCCCTTCCCTTCAGCCCGGACTAATAGAGTCGTAGAAGAGAAAGAAAGTCGTGCTTATACTCATGTTGTCAACACCCTTCTCCCTACCATCGCCATGCACGTTGACCTTCCCATTGCTATTCCCATCACCATTCTCCCTATCAACACGTCTCCAGATACTCCATGCAACACCGTTTTGTCTGTGATGCATGCTATGTTGTGTAGAGATCCGACTAGAGAATCCAGTTTGCGTGGATTTGCTTGGATTCGCTTTGCTTTGCTTTGCTTTGATCTGATCTGATCCTCTTTTTTCCTGCTTCTCCCTCTTTTAGTACCGATGCAGTATCTAGTATCGAGTCGTATCTACCTTTTCTTCTGCTACTGCTGCCACCACCACGGCCGGCACAAAGTCTGAAGCGTGAACCGAAAGAAAATATTCATTCACCTCTTTTTTGACCTCCACTTCTTTCCTATTTGGTACACAACATACATTCATACTATACATCCATCCACCACCACCATCAATTCATCCATCCATCCATCCATCCATCCATCCACCCACCCATCTCACATCTCACATATCACTCCAGCCTCCAACCTCAATTAGTCAAATCCACATCCACACCCGCACCCGCACTCTTACCCTCACCCTCACCCTCACCCTCACCCTCACCCACTTCAACATCAACAACATCATTCACACGACTTTTCTCATCCGAACATCATCAGCGTGGATCACTCAATAACTTCACCCAATTCAATCATTATCAATTCATCTCTCCATTACCCGATTTTTTTGTCGAATTGCCGAATGCAATTAATAGCTTTTCATCTTAGTATTCACTTGGCATCATTGGAATAGGTGGTGTTGCGACAGATTGTAAGACCTAGGTAAACAAAAAAAAAAGTTGCAAACGCGCATTTCCACACCTCCATCACAGCTTCAAATTATAAGCAAACTGTTGCGCACAATCAAAATTAAGTATCTCACCACTCTTCTCTCCTCTCATCTTCTCTCCTCTCGCATCTCTTGTTTTCTCGCCTTGGCGCGGCGCACTGAAAGAGATTGTGATGTTACCTCTGAAGAAAGCTGGAATCATAACCCGTCCAATTTGAGTTTGCTGACCATCTCAAGGCACATCACCCAAAACAATTTCGAAATCACATCAAAGGTCGATTAATATACAATGTCTATGTACAATCATCGCGGTTTGGGTCCTGCCCCAGGTACCGCTCGATTGAATGAATTATTGGATGGCATTCGCGCCGAATTTGATACACAACAACGAGCAAGTGGGGAATATGAACATAATAGTGAGTCGCACATCACGATGCTGGGGGAGATGATGGGGATGGTGAATGGCAGGATACGGAAGAAATTCTCTGGATTCTCCGCCTTGTTGTGGTCATGATCTAATATCCGGCGCGATGCTAATGCTATGTCTCCTTAGTTGCACAACAAATACAAGAGATGCAAATGGTTAGAGACAAGGTCTATCAAATGGAACAAACACATCTAGTTTTGAAGCAAAAGTAGGGCCATGGATTCATATAAGAGAAGGTTAATTTTGCTGACATCCAAAAGATATGATGATGAAATTCAACGCCTCCGCCACGAACTCGAGGCCAGAGGAGGCGCTTCTCGTCCACCTGCCATGGGTGGCCCTCCACAACATGCTCCATCTCAAGCACCACCAGCAATCGGACATGGTCCAAGTAATCTTTTTGGAGGTATAATGGCTGGCCAAGCAGCTTAAGGAGGTCCAGGTTTGGCTCCTCCGCCACAACAACAAGATGCGCAAGGTCCACTTCCACCACACGCGATGCCTCAACCACAACCAACCCTTCAAGGTCCTCCACCAAATCAACAAGGTCCTTTCCAAGGTGGTTATCCTCCACAAGGTCCTCCACAGAATGGTCCATATGGTGCTCAGCCTCCTCAATCAACCGCTTCTCCAGGTCCCGGTAAAGGAGGCCCACGACAAAACCGTGGTCCGGGTGGCCCAGCAACTCCTCAAATGCCACAACAATTGCCATACAACAACGATCCTAGACAATCACCACAAGTCGTTCACCCATTAGCTGGTATCGCTCGTGGACCTCAATACCCTGTCGGCAATGTGGGAAACGCTTTGGCAGAATTGGACCTTGAACGATTACCACCACAATTTAAGAAAGTAGAGGCCGATTGGTTCGCAATTTTCAACCCAGATGTTCCAAAGATTCTTGATGTTGATCTTGTTCATACGCTCATTCACGAATCCGTGGTTTGCTGTGTACGTTTCAGTCATGATGGAAAATTTGTCGCAACGGGTTGCAACAGATCTGCTCAAATCTACGATGTTGTCAGTGGAAACAAAGTTTGCGTTCTTCAAGATGATTCTGTAGACTCCGTTGGAGATCTTTACATTAGAAGTGTTTGCTTTAGTCCAGATGGAAGATATCTCGTTACTGGTGCAGAGGATAAACTTATCCGGGTATGTTTTCCCCTCTTTTAAGATATTTCACGTGCTAACTATAAATAGGTTTGGGATATTGCTACACGAACAATCAGAAATACCTTCTCAGGACATGAACAAGATATTTATTCATTGGATTTCGCTCGCGATGGTCGTACCATTGCTTCCGGAAGTGGTGATCGTACTGTTCGTCTTTGGGATATTGAAGCTAGTCAGAATATTTTGACTCTTAGTATTGAAGATGGCGTTACAACTGTCGCCATCTCACCCGATACTAAGTATGTCGCTGCTGGATCTCTTGATAAGAGTGTCCGCGTTTGGGATGCTGCTACTGGTTACTTGGTAGAGAGACTTGAAGGTCCAGATGGTCACAAGGACAGTGTTTATTCCGTGGCATTCGCACCAAATGGAAAAGACCTTGTCTCTGGAAGTCTGGATAAAACCATCAAGATGTGGGAACTTGTCGCCCCAAGAGGTGGTCACCCAAATACAGGTCCAAAGGGTGGAAGATGTTTACGTACATTTGAAGGACACAAGGTGAGTTATCATTCAATTTTACGTTCAATCTTCATACTAACAAAATTTGATAGGACTTTGTTCTTTCCGTCGCTCTTACTCCAGATGGAGCCTGGGTTCTCTCCGGATCAAAGGATAGAGGTGTTCAATTTTGGGATCCAAGAACTGGTAACACTCAACTTATGTTGCAAGGTCATAAGAATTCTGTTATTTCAGTGGCACCAAGTCCTTCAGGAGGTTCTTTCGCTACTGGTTCGGGTGATATGAGAGCGAGAATCTGGAGTTACAAGAACATCTGATAGATTTGTTTATGTAATGATAGACTTGCGCTGGGAATGAAAGTAAGAAAAAATGAAAGAAATTGAAGAGGATAGAAGAAGAAAAAAGAATAACGTGGTATTATATCATACCAAAGGCGAGGCGATCAATGGCGTACTTGGTATGTTGAACCTGGTGAATATGGATTCTAATTGACTCTTTATTCATCGAGAAGTTTTATGTTGGCAAGCTCATGAGGGACTGAAATGACAATATATTTCCGATGGAGGTTTCTCATTTGGATGTTGGGGATGCGATGCATGCATAGGTTTCGTTTGTCTTATAGGAACTTTCTGATGGGAAGGGGAGGGAGAAATGAAATATTTGATATGATAGATCAATGAGAAGTAATTTTTTTCCAAAATTTATCTCGATTATCTGTGTAATGTATTGTGATGACAGGTATTATATTGAGTACTCTTTATAGCTATTTACTATTTGAATGACGCTCCGCTGGCCCTCCGGGGGCCTCTGCCGTGGAGGCAGAATAGTATAGGTAGGGTAGATCGAGATGACAAAATAACAATTCATCGTTCAAAACTTCCCATCATCAAAAGGCCATAACTCCTTCAAATTCTTCTCGGTCATCGAGTCATCTCCCTCTTCCTCTGCATTTTCCAACGCAAGATCATAAATCGCTTTGTGAGCTCGTCTCACCTCCTCCCAGTCTTCAGTGGATACCCATCCATCGGATTCCACAAACAGAAGTTTCATCAGCATCTGTTTGAGCTCCTGCGCGCGCTCAAATGCTCGGTGTTGTTTCTGATGTCTTGCAAGCTCCTCTGGGCTGGCAATGTACGGACATGGGCCGGCTAAATCTAGATTCTCCCAATTCGAGCTGAGATCGAGAAATTCTTGTCGGAGCGCCGCGGCGCTGTCGCGCCATGATGTGTGCGTGTATTGGAATGGTCGTGTGAGTAATGCATCAAGGGATCGCGCTACTCGCATCTTGGGAATGAAATGTTGCATGCAGATTTCGTACGTCTGGTTACAGTATGAAGCTACCTTTTGCATTTTGTCTTGTTCGGATAGAGGAGGCTCGGGGCCGGGATTTCCTTCTTCGGATGAGGTTTCGGGAGCCCGGGCAAAGTCTGGCATGTCGCTGGCATAGATGAAGGCAGGTTCGATGGTGCTCGATTGCCAGTCTATGACACATGTGATTGAAGTTGGGTCTTCGTCTGAAACGTATATGTTCCGGGTGTGTAAGTCTGCATGGAGTAGAGTTGGTGCCGAAGCGTTGGCGATTTGTGGTTGCGCGATCAGGGTTTGAAGTATACCCTCAGCTGAATCTAGGAGTTTGTGGTGCTCTTGGACGGTGCCGAAATAGGATGGTCGTGATGCAGTGATGGGAGAGGAGGTAGATGGAAGTTTGGAGTGCCCGTTGGCTATCAGTCCTGATGCGTAGGCTGCGAGATCTTTCCCTTTGGGGGTTTGTTAGAATCATCGATCATAAGATGTGCCGGAATTTCACACACAAGGACCAGCAGAACCGCGAACTATCTTTCCCATTTCCGATCCATCAACACCACAATCCCAATACACAGTCGAACAATGCGGCCCAATACAAAACCCATCACTAAGAGGAATCTTCACTTCCGATCCCAGCGGCGCATCCTCAAAATAAATACTTCCATATGCCGGGAATTCCAGCGCGGCTAATTGCTGCATCGTCATGCAGATCGCTTGCACACATTTCGGATACTGGCTTCCGGACATGCTGGGCCAGCGTTCCCGTAGTGGCACGCCGGCGACATGATGCATGATGATGTATTCACTTCCGATGGGATTCGTGGGATCAGCTGACCAGGCGAGAATGTGAGGTACGGGGATTGAGGTGTGTTTTCTCACTAGATGAAGCAGTTAATCAAATCATTAAGGCAGGAGCGGGAACAATCCATCTTCACAGCACTCCAAAAGGTTACAAACACCACAATATAGATACACATATTACATACCATATTCGACAGTAGCAACCTCGGAATACGTCGTCAAGCCCTGCGGGCCCGCAAGCCGGGTCGGCAAACGCGCCACCATGCGCATTCCATCACTCAAGAAAAAGACAAAAATTCTATTGAAGCCGCCCTCTTTCTTCTTGTAGCGAACGATGTGCGTGCTCCCGGGACTCAGCGCGAGGATTTTCTTGCACAGTTCCGAGAAGTCGAAGGTGATGTGTCGGGAGGCGCGTTGCCATGCATCGCGGTGTAGCCAGTGGCCGCTGGTGTAGGTATATGGGTAGAGAGCTTGATGGGTGGGATGTGATTAGCGAGGAGTGTGAATGGGATGGGGTGGTTTTTATGGGTTTGTTGATTTACGGTCTTGAGATGGGGTTTGGATTTGTGGGATGCGGTTTGGGTTGGGGGTGAGGGTAGATCTAGATCTAGATCTATGGGAGATGGATATGGCGTGAGGTAGTAATCTGGGGGATATTGATCTCGAGAAGAATAATGATGATTGGGTTAACTGAATGGGAGATAAAAGCACGCGAGCTAATGGGCGCTGCAAGAGATGAACAGCCATTGTATGATGTATGTACCAGTATATTCAGATGATCTTATCTTATCGAATAATGGAATCTTTTTGGGATGTCTCACTCACGCACGCTTGTGATTACATGCATATGGATATGTACTTACGTACAGATATAATTCGTCTAAGCAGATTTCCACCTTAATTCAATATCCGACTATATTTATCACGTCAATACCAGCCATTAATCAACCCTGAATAGGGTATGTACAAAATCACTCTAAGCTACATCTCTGCAAGATTTCTACGTATATCAAACGTCTACCCACAAAGATGCTCTCTCCCGCATCAGTAATACTATCTAATCGAATTCTAGGCTAAATTCCACTTCTTTCCCCACAAAACGCTGTTCGCTTCTACTTTGATAGGAATGCAGTTCTATTCTAGCCTTGTCATTATATCTTCCCCTCTCCTTTCAGTAGATGAGAGAGAAGTCAAATTGTGTTTTCTCCTATTAAGGTATCGTAGCAGTCAGTGTTTGACGAGGAGCTGTACTCGTTGAGTATACATAAAACTGTAAATAGTTCGAGGTGAAATGTCCGAACGGCTCCATATCTATTCTTCACATAGCTATAGGTTAAGGTTCAGTCTAAGTCTATACTTTTTGGCATGAGATGAAATGGGATAGTATAAGTTTAAATTTGGAGGTCTCGCACACGCACATGACATTCGATTGAAGTTGTGAATAACATTTATTGTCAAAAACGCAATTGTCTAAATGATTCTTTCACCAGGTACAAAATTTCCTCACTTTGAAGATGATCCGTTTAATCGCTTCCCACTAGAACTTAGAGTGCTTGGAACTCAAATTCATTGAGTGCAGACTCATCCTTCATGTCTCCGCCTCGACTCCTCGCCTCGACTCCTCGCCTCTTTGTCTTCGCTCGAGTACCAGAGTAAAAAGGTAGTATCTTGTAATATCTCAAAAAAGAACTATGGCTATAGTATGCTATTCAATGAGAGCCCTAAAGAAGCAGTATTTCTCTCAACAAGAACAAGCCAGCCATGGAGAACTGTCCTTCTCCTTTGATTGGCAGCATTGCTCGATAAGATCGACTGCGGAAGTGGTGTGCAACAATGCTATGGAAGGATAATGTCTTTCTGTCTCTAGCAACAATTCCCCTCAAAAACGGACTCCTTTCGTATAGCGTCATTATGGTATTATGGAAGAATAGTGTTTCCCCCGTCGGAGCAACACCCTCTCTTAGCAAAACGCAACACCACCTCCACGCAAGAACAGTATTTTGTCTCTTTCAGCGAAGTACAACAACAAATTTCAAAAGTATCATAGAAGTACATAGCCCCAAGAAACGGTCTCGCTCAGCAAAACATAATAGCAACACTATGGAAGAGCAGTGCCCATTTATCTCCAGCAATAGTCTCTCTCGGCAAAAACAAAAATAGCATGATAGAAAAACTGTAGTTCTTTTCATCCGCAGTAATGGCCTTCTTTGGTAAAGTGTAATGGCGGGATAACAGAATTGGAGGTTTCTTATTTGGATATTGGGGAGACAATATATGCGTAGGTTTCGTTTGTCTTATAGGAACTTTCTGATAGGGAGGGGGAGAAATAAGATATTTTTTCTTCTATTTTTTGCCTATTTTCTTGGGAGGTTTCTGTGGGGTAGAGAGGATTTGTATGGAGGGATGAAGGGTTGGGAATATTATAAGATCCTGATACTGATACTAGACAGCCAGAGAGAAAGAATTGAGTATTTCGTGATATGAGTTTGAGGAGGATGGATACAGTTTTTGTAGCGGGGATGAGGGAGTTTGTAGATTTGTAGGTTTGGAGGTTGGCTCGATGGCGGTGGTGGAGGGAAGGAGGATGTGTGGTTTATGGGTTTATTACCATGCGAACTATGCAAAGGGTAGATTGGTGAAATGTCTGAGGAATGTGTTCAGAGTCATGGGACCTTCTTCTGTTCATGTCGCTTAGCTGAAGATGGGTCACTTCTTTCAATATTGTCAAGGAAAGATGCGGATTTCATCCTTAGCTTAGTGTGTATTTCAGGAATCGAGTTGACCGTCAGACTCGAGGATTGAATCAACTTTTCCGGCCGTCTTATAGGCAGCGGGCTGTTCTAACCTGCTTTCTTTTCTGGCTGTAAGTCTAACGTTAAGTTATGTAATGGATTTAGATCGCCTTCTTGTTACAACTGTAGGCACTACCTTGATGAGCAATCTGTATTCCTTCTCTTGGACCTCTTTTGAAAGTTGACATGAAGATCTTGACGTTTTTCAACCCTTTTTGATCAAGTCGAGTTGTCCACTTCTTGTAGGACGCGATTACCAAGTAGAACAAAACTTGACCATATTGTAATCACCCCAAGAATCTAC
The DNA here is from genome assembly GCA_004379285.1 of Botryotinia calthae. NCBI lineage: Eukaryota > Fungi > Ascomycota > Leotiomycetes > Helotiales > Sclerotiniaceae > Botryotinia > Botryotinia calthae. The sequence continues at coordinate 40,946 of PHWZ01000248.1, read as the reverse complement.
CTAGGGCGTTAGTATCACCGACTAATAATAGAACTAAGATAATTCTCCTGAAGATTTGGTAATTTTTTACGTCATAGACTGTGGTACCCATCGCATTAAATACTCGATTTGTCTTGTATCCAAATCATTCATTGCCATTAAGATGAAACGATACCTACTCGCTATCCCATCAAGCTCTTGCGCTTTGTGGTCGGAACTCGCGCCATCCAACTACAACCTCGCTCCACTCGCACCGAGCTCTAACTTCACTTGAAACTTACCATTGCCCATATTGATCGATAGCAAAACCGTCTCGCTCACATCAAGATGCCTCCCTCTTTCTTTGTCCGCAAAGTCTTCAAGGGCCTTCTTCGTCTCGACAGAGCGCTCCTTCCCCGACCACCACCCCCATCCCATCTCACACGTCTTGCAGCTCGCCGATCAAACCCGATGAATAGGATTCGAGTGTGGTGGTGGAATAAAACACCTATACCGAGGAATTCTGCTGTTCTTGATATACCTCTCATTTTTGGATTTGTTCTGTTGATAGGGATCAAAGCAAAGAACGCATGGACAAATTTCAGAGGGGAGATGAGGGATATGAGCAGGGAGCTCATGAAAACCCAATGGAAATAGATAAGGAAAAGGGGGAGTGAGATAGGAAGAATAAATAAGAGTCTGATACAGGGGAGTTGGGGGAGGGGTTCAAACACGGGAGAGCAGGAGGGAATATATGGAGTTGAATTTGGGAATTATGTATACCTTGAAAGATTAATGTAGTGCCCAGCATGTTGATGTGTGTGATCCACTGGATGGCTGCTGTAAGATTTAACAGCTAGAGGGGTCTGCGACGAGACGGGCTTCTATTGGATTGAGTGGGATTGGAGTTAGTAACTGAATTTCATGTATCATATTCGTTACGTATCCAAACATGTCTCGAGGGATATAAGAGATATAGGATTGTGATATAACCGTCAAATCATATTACACTATTAGATCATGTCAATTAATCTATTTTTCCAATGTTAGGTGTTATATCAATAATAATATATCATTCTATATTAAACTCATTTTTCAAAAATCAGAATGAATAGGAATTTCATTCTAGGAATGGTAATTGAATAGAAGTTATCTTGTACTTACATACATGTCGGATCATGGATTGTCAACCATGTTGTATAATTATCAAGAGATTCATTGTTTTCTGCTTCATACTGTTCTGGTACACATTGAGTCATTTCTTGATTCTAAATAAGAAGAATCTGTACAAGAATCTGACTCAATCTGGACCAAAAAAGGATGCAAGGACATAGATTAAAGATACATTTTGGAAATACATGCCTCGAATCTGTTCTTAACACTGAGTTGAGTGTGAATTCGAAATTTCTAGATGTTGACATGGGATTGAATGGGATGGTATAAATAAGTATTTGGTCATTCCACAATGTAAGATTACTCAAAGTAACTAGAAGTTTTATATTAAAAAGCATTATTGTACAAACGATTTTGCAACTAAATACAACTGTTCCCTGAGTTGAAGATCATCACCCACTCTCTATTCCCACCACAAAATCATAGATGCTTAAAATACTAATCTAATGAACATAAGTTCAATCTCTCATTTCTTCCAAACAGATATCTTTCGGTAAGACAAAACACTATCGATGTGAAAGAGCAATATCTTTTATCTCCAACAACACCACCACCACCACCACCATAGAATAGTAGTATCTTTCTATCCCTGCGAAAAGTCATTCTCATAGAGTGTAATAACAATACCATAGATGAACAGTGCACCAAATAGGTTTGTCGCCAGCAACACACACACCACCATTATGGAAGGACAGTGTCTTCTGTCTCCTACAACGAGGTTGCGGAAGGAAAGTGTCTTTTGAACGTGTTGGCGGAAACTAAAGAAAGCAGTGTCTTTCTACTCTAGCTAAGCGCGGCGATAGCAATCATGGAGAGACGAAGAGGTTAACAATAGTCATATAGTGGCATTGTCCTTTCGTCATTACATTTGAGTTTTTGATGATGAGCGGATGTAGTTTCTTTTGATCTTCTGAATGAAGAATGGCGACAATGATCATCTCGGCTCCAACGGGGAGGCACATAGCAAGATAATATATCTAAGCTTTAACAGGGAGGCACCAGCAATCATAGCAAGATAATATCTATAAGCTCCGATATAGCTTCGACAAAAAACAAATAACAAAACAATATCTCTCAGCTCCAACAGGGAGAAAAGAACCCATATCCACATCGTATCTCTCCTCAAATCTTCGTTCAACTGACATGCCATTTATAGTTATAGACAGAAGACCGAAATGGTCGCATGTACACGGGAGCTGCATGTGGTCGATCTGGAGAAGACAGGAGAGAAGTTGAATGCAAGTTCAAGACAACGATAGCTTTTTTTTCTTTTGTGCCGAAGGACTGTAGACATCTACTTTCATATACAAAAGTTTGTATGTTCCCAGGGCTTGAGTAGTCATAAAAGTATTCACAGGGGTTTTGTGCAGATAATTTTAACTTCTCATTTCGTCTCAGGAATATGGCATAACAAGGAATGAAAGACACTTGTCTCCTCAATCTCGTGCGCATACCATATGTCTCGCCATCTTTTGATTCAGAACAGTGTACATTATGCATGGAAAAATCATACAGAATAAAAGATATATACTCAAACAGATTTGTACATGCTGAAATTGATATCGTTACAATAAGTACTATGTTCCGACCCCAAAATAGTTATTAGCCAGCCGTTTACCAAAGTTTATAGTACAAATTCCATTTCCCTTCCCATTCATTCATACAAAGAAATCCTCCATCAACCTAATACAAAGATCGCTTCGACTTAGATCAAGAATCGGGTCCCCTAGTTTTCCATACCTCCTACATTCCATTTCATCCCTCATCCATTCATATGTGCAACTTATATCGTTTGCGTATTTACTCATAAACGACCTTTGTCTTGATTCTCGAGCCACCACTCTTAACACGTCTTGCAGAAGGACGGTTGATGTGGTGGTCTGGGATCCAGCTCTCGTCATAAGCTTGTTGAGCCAAAGATTGAGTTGTAACAGCTGGTCCATCATCACCAATAACAGAGACTTGATCCTTGACATCGACTGCCTTCTTGCTTCCTCCGGAAGAACGCTTGGCGCGCTCGCCGCCTTTTCCACCTTTGCGAGTTTGAGGGAAGAGAGATTCGATCCAGGTTCTGTAAACGAAGTATAGAGTACCACCGGTGACTGCGAGGAGGAAGAGATAGAGGAAGATGCTTTTGTGATGTTAGTTTAATTCATTTCCCGAAAGTCGGACTGCGGAGAGAACACTTACATTTGAGGATCGAAAATGCTAGTAGCGGCTTCAACAACAGCAACGGTCTCATTATAAGCCTGAATTTGGTAAACAGCACCCTTTTGACTAGCCACAACCGCGAGAATGTTCAATCTCAAATCTTGGGGATTCAAATCGGTAGTGAAAGTATATGTCAAACTTTCTGCCTCACCAGGCTGAATCTCAACATCATATCTTGTCGAGGTCAAATTGCGCACAATGGCAGCACTAGGATGAGTTCCTTCTGGCAGAGTCTGAAGAGTAGACAAAGAGCCTCCAACAACAGCTACTTGAACAGGTTCAGCTTCATCGTTTTGGAATGTAAGGAGGGCTCGAGAAGCATGGCCATTGACGAGTTTAACCCCAAAGATTTCAGCTTCAGGAAATGCAGCAAAGACTGAGACGGCGAGATTGGACGAGGGAGTTTCGAATCCTTCTGCGGCTGCTTCTGTACGTTGATCTTCAGTCTATTGATGAATATAAATTAGTATTTATTTTGGGTTTCAATGGTATTCTATAGCTCCCGATAGCTATTTGTAGCTTATGACAGCTGTCATCAACTGGGAAACATCAAACGTACACTTTCTGATGCAGCAAAAACGCTGACAGCACGAAGGGCGAGAAGAGCAAGAGTAGTGAACTTGTAGGAAACCATGATGAGCAGATCAATTGAATGAATTGATAGAAGAGAAGGTAAAGAGGAAGTGTTGGAGTAAAAGGTGGTCGGATCGTGTTATGACGAATTTATGTCCCAGCTTCTAGAAATGTGTTCTCGGCAACTAGCGTGTAAATTGCTGCCGTTACTCGGGAATCCCAGTAGCTGCAGCAAGTAGACCATTTTTGGGATGAAGTCATGGAAAGTAAAAAAGACGACATTTATTTGCTCGAGTGTTCGTCCAATAGATTAAATACAGTACTTATATTCGCTGACAGGTTGTGAAGTGTTGAAGAAGAGGGAATCTCTTATGAATCACCATCACCGTGGGCCAACGAAAGCAGGCAGTTGGACAGATTGGTAAAACTAACAAGCAGCAGATAGACAAACATATCATATGAGAAGTCGTCCATGTCCTACAGAGTACACAGAACGAACGTCGTCACATCATCAGCAGTCAATCACTCGGAGCAAACAATTTTTTGATCATTTTTTCATTATTTTGCTGGTTGGGTCCGTAAATACGTGATGCCCAATACTATCCATGCCATCATGCCATGCATGCATTGGCTATTACCAGTTTTTCCCAGTCCAGTAGTCATCAAAAACTCTTCGAGGCAAAATGTCCCCAAAAAGTGCGCTATCATCAAATGAAGGCTTCTCGTAAGAAAGCACCGCCGTTCTCTATCATGCACAGACCGGAAGGTTTATGGCTTATTCTGTAAGCCGTATTTCTAAACCAACGTTATATTCTGAGAGCTCATTCTCGAGAGCAGTTTGATCATTCGACCTCTTATAGGGAATGATCTACAATAGTGGCAGTATATAAAAGCGTGTAAATCCATGAGCAACGAGTCAGCGAGCCAAAAAAACACGCGTGATTTTTTTTGTTAAGGTCAACAAGGTTGAAGGAGTCAAGGCAATGTCTCTCAAGTTCAAGCACCAACCATTCCAGGTCCGTAACTTTGACGCATCGGTCCTTGGAAACCGTGAGATGTTGGAGTCTTTCCTTTGTTAGCTTGCACATTTGATGGATATAGCACACTACCCACCTTCTTTGGTCGCTTTCGACCACCGGCTCTGTCATCGCCATCGCCGGTGGAATATCCACCATCATCGTCAACGTAACCCTCACCATAGCCTTCAAAACTTGAATCACCATATGAGCGCTTCTTAGCGGTTCTTTTTGGACGTGCGATATCTGCCGCGCCTCTATTCTGCTTTGGCACACCCATCGCGCCTTGCGACATTGACATTGGAGCTTTTGCCTTCGCAGGAACAGCCTTCAAGGGATCGTTGGCAATTTGGGAACTGATTTCTCCAAGAACCGAATGATTCCAACGTTCTTTTGGAACGGGACCTTTAGCCATGGTTAAAGCCGTCTTGAGTTCAGGTAGTAAATCCTCAATTCCTCTACTGATTTCTTTTCCTTGTACATGAGCTTGATTCCATCCTTCTCTGGGCCCAATAAGTCCGTAGGGATCAATCAAAGAAGTTAGTGATCCAGGCTGATTAGGTTCTGGACCTTTAACTGCATCAAACTGGCCAGCGATACCCAGAGATTTTATGTATCCTTTGTAGGTTTTCCGAACTGTGTTCTTCTTCCCATCTGCTGTGACACGAGCAAGACTGGCCGCAATTCCGTTCAGGCCGAATCGATCGTATAAATCTTGTTGTACATTTAGATTCTGATGCTTATGAACTGTATGCCATTTCATGTTAACAAAATATTTCATATAAGTGGTGGACAAATCATATAAGATGAATATGCTTGAGATTGTAACCACCAACAAGTTAGATCCACTAGAAAGAAGGAATTCTTACGAGTTCTGCAGAGAAGGTACTTTTTGTCGACATCCAGATGGAGATCGTCTATACTAGGTCTGCTGTCCTCGACATGAACTTTCTTCTGCTTTTGATCACCAAGATCTTCAAAATCTCTCTTGCGCTTGCTCGAAGGATCTATTGATTGAGACGTCTCGATGGCGGAATTGGCGGTTGACATGCTGCCGTTGATGCTGTGGGCTGGTGTCGGAAGTGAAGTATTTATTCGTGGAGAAACTGCGTTCTTTGAGGATATATCTGTAGAGCTTGGGGTATTGGAAGGACTTTGTGGTGTTTGTGGGAGATCAGAAGGCATTTCGGTAATAAGTTTGAATATTAAAGTAATCGAGGCTGTTGTAGAAAAGAAAAAAGGTGAATTTGGTGGTAGAAGGATTGATCGTTACCACTCCGGCCGTACTGAAAAGTTTATTCTTATCGAAAAGATTGTTTAAGGGTATCAAAATGCGCCTCGAGTGTATTGGGAAAGAAAGAATGTAGAGTAATAATTGTACAGCGTATGGAGCGAGTGTCGAGGATAAAAGGCACTTGTTTTCGATCGGATTCTCGAGGCTCGAAGAAAGGCGAGAGGGAATGAAGGAGAAGGTGGATCGAGAGTGATTGTCGCAGAAATGGACCTACACCGCCGACGGCAGCGCTGAATCGACCTGTGCTCTTATTTCATGTAGGTCGTTGAAGTCGTATGATCAATGCGATATCGTTTTTCGTATAATCAACGCCGGTTATGTTGTTGTCGTTGATGGTGTTGAATTTCCTGCGGAGTTGGGCAGATCGTTCATGTGAGGTCAACAGGATTGGGAGGTGCCGCTTTGTCAATGAATTGGCCGAACAAAAGATTTAGCGCCACAGTCACGTGGAGATTAAACCGAGGTCCCAAATTTTCTCTTCTCTCCTCTTTTACTGCAATATAATTCTTATGCGTATGGGCGAATGTGAATGGATAGATAAACTGAACAGCTGTGCTTCTATCCTACAATATACAACATTTTGACGAGTTTGGGGGACAAGATCTAAAAAGAGTCAAAGTTGGCCCATCTAACTATGAAACTCGTTATTAAACACTCCCGTATGATTCCCAGCTCTGCTTCATTAGCCAGAATCGTTTAAACGCATTTTGAGTTGTTCCAGCCCCATTTTCAACTTGAACCAAGCACATGCGCACTAGGCTAGATATGGATTAGCTCCAGTGGAAATTGCCGGGTTTGTTACTGATAGGAAATAATTTTTTGATATCGAGAAAATTCCCTATGAATGTGTTTATTTTTGATATTTGGATCAAAAATCAACACCAAACATTGAATCATACAACACCATGTCTGAAGGAAGAAAGAGACCATTCGACGGCGATGTTGCCACTGAGGCAGCATCCGAAGAAACCCAAACACATGCCTCGAAGAAACCTAGAAAAGAAACGAATGCGTCTGCCCGCCGTTCATTGTTTGTTCGTTCTTTGCCTGCGACAGCTACAACCGCATCGTTGACGGAATTATTTTCCGACAATTATCCTCTCAAGCATGCCACAGTTGTACTTGATCCCGTCACAAAACAATCAAAGGGTTATGGATTCGTTACATTTGCAGATGCGGAAGACGCCCAGAGGGCCTTGGATGAATTCAATGGACAATCGTTTCAAGGTCGTAAAATGAAAATTGAGATTGCTCAACCACGTTCCAGAGATGCCCCAGCCAAAGGCGGAGACGATGGATTAAAAATGCCCAGGGAGAAAAATGCAATTGCTACCGAAGCTGCTGCTGTGAAGAAAGCCCGACAAGAGAAATTGGCAGAATCAAAAGCACCCCCCAAACTTATCATTCGAAATTTGCCATGGAGTGTCAAGACTCCCGACGAATTGGCTAAGCTCTTCATGGGGTTTGGAAAGGTCAAGTTCGCTACAATGCCCAAGGTCAAAGGAAAGGAAGCGGGGTTCGGATTTATTGTTATGCGGGGCAAGAAGAATGCAGAGAAAGCATTGGCTGCAATCAATGGACGTGAGATTGATGGCAGACAATTGGCTGTTGATTGGGCTGTTGAAAAGGATGTTTGGGAGAAGAAGAAGAATGAGGATGCAGGTATTAGTGAGGATGTGGAAACACCAAAGGCTGAACCCAAACAGCCGAAAGACAAGGCAGAGGACGACGATGTAGACGATGATGTCGCAAATTTTATGAAGAATTTTGGAGACCAGTTAGAGTCCGATGATGAGAGTGATCCTGAAGCCGATCAAGAGAATGAAGATGACATTGACGACGAGGACGAGGATGACGACGACGACGATATTGAAAACGACGACGACTTTGAAGATATAGCTTAAGATGAGGAGATTGAAGAAGAAAAGCCAAAGAAAGTTTTCATCACCGACAATTCAACAACACTTTTTATTCGCAATCTCCCTTTTACCACTCTCGACGCAACTCTGAAGGAACATTTTGAGCAATTCGGTCCTGTTAGATATGCTCGAGTGGTTATGGATAAGGCAACAGATCGTCCTAAGGGCACTGGTTTTGTTTGTTTTTATAATTTCGATGATGCTGAGTCCTGTTTCCGAAATTGCCCCAAGTATCAACCTACCGGCGCAAATGCAATTAAGAAGGGCGATACTCCACAAATCAAGCACTCCCTCCTGGAACCCGAGAATGCAGATTCAACAGGTGCTTATACCATCGAAGGGAGACTTCTTCAGATATCCAAGGCTGTTGAGAAAGATCAAGCAGTGAAACTTACAGAGGAGGGATCGCACTTCCGTGACAACCGCGACAAAGATAAACGAAAGCTTTACCTTCTCCAAGAAGGTACTGTCGCCAAGGGTACACCTCTCTACGATATACTCCCACCTTCTGAGGTAAAGATGCGCGAGGATAGTGCCATGCAAAGAAAGAAACTTATTCAAGGCAACCCAACTCTACATCTCAGTCTCACGCGTCTGGCCATACGTAATATACCCCGCAATATCGATTCGAAAGCTCTCAAAGCTCTAGCTCGTGAAGCCGTTGTTGGATTCGCTACAGATGTTAAAGCAGGACTACGTCAACAACTTTCCAAGGAAGAAATCGCACGAGGAGGCGAGGAGATGCGCGAGGCTGAAAAGCAAAGAAAGGCCAAAGGGAAGGGTATTGTTCGACAAGCCAAAGTTGTGTTTGAGGGTAGAGAAGGCAAGAAAGTTAGCGAGGAGAGCGGAGCCGGAATATCAAGAGGATATGGTTTTGTTGAATATTCGAGTCATAGATGGGCCCTCATGGGTTTAAGATGGTTAAACGGCCACGCACTCACCAATTCCCAAGGAAAAACACAAAGAATGATCGTAGAGTTTGCCATTGAGAACGCACAAGTAGTTTCGAGACGAAAAGAACACGAAGAGAAAGCTCGCAATCGCTCAAAGGAAGTCACGGATAAGATTGCCAAGGGCGAAATCGTCAGCTCGAAGAAACTGGCAGGTAGAGATACACAAATGAAATCGATGAGGAAGGGTGGAAAGGGTATCAAGGGAGCTGGTAAAGGTGGGAAATTCGAAAAGGAAAAGAGTTTCGATAGAGTCGCTCTCAAGTAAGTCTACATTCCCCTTTGCATAAAAAAGTATGACGTATTAACCATCAAATAGGGGTAAACGTAAAGCAGAAGATGACGCATCTGAACAAAAGGATAGAAAGAAGCCAAGGAACGAAGCAACCGAAGGCGACGATGATAGCAAACAAAGAAAGAAGGCACAAATTATCCAAAAGAAGAGAATGATGAGGAGGAATAGGAAGGGTGGGGCTTAGCTCAGTGGCATATGAAGGGATTGGAGGAGCGAAAGACGAGTTAGAAGGGAAAAGAGGGAAGAGAGGTTCATGAAATAGAACATAGTAGGGGGTGTATAGTTGAAGGAGCGATCATTGTATTCGAGCTTAAGCTTGATTGTGTGCTTAATATGATACCTGCCTTGATGGCTGAACAATAATTACTCTTTTTCCCATTCGAATCATGCTTGATACTCCCGAATCCACCAATAACATGCACTATTCCTTACCCCCTCGAAATTACGTGAAACCACCACAAATTGAATAGCCGATAACTCCATTTTGTTATTTCGAGGATACTCGCACTCAAAATTCTGCCCATCTTCAACAACGTCTCCATTACAGTCATAGAAATGATAACCACATTCATAATCAACGGCGTCGATGCGAAATCCTCTAAATTCGCGTCAATCGTGACGTTTTTCGCTTATTCTGAGGAAATGTTCATTCATGGTATTTGTATCCAGTCATTAAGAGTTATGGATTTGAGCTCTAGAAAATATTTTACAGTCGTTTGTTTATTGTTTTGACTTGAATATCAAGTGAAAATCACTTCCCTACATTAAAGTGTTTGTTTAGAGTCAAAATACAGTATATTCGAGTTAATAATGACTGGTTTTGGTCATCTCGAGGATTTTCATATTCACTGCTCTGCTGTCTATTTTGGGATTGATAGGGGTATTTCCTGTTATTTCCTCGTCATTTACGAATGAATTTGACTCAAATTTTCTTTTTAGAATATATTCATACTCCCTAAAAGTATCTTTGGATTTAATAGGACTCATCTATTCAATTTCTTTGAATTGAATACCTGTTTCTGCATACATTAAAAGCCCATATCAATGTTCGAGTCAGAAAACTCTTGCTCGAAGCAAACCTGCTTATATTGTTGACTCCAATACCATATCTCAGTCACATTTACCCTTGACATATATCTTTTGAGTCAGAATGCTGTCCTTTCACAGTCATTTTGGAAGCTGTTCAAGGAAGGGCAACAGGGGAATTATCGGAATAATAGGGAACGGTGCGACCCTCTTGATTCGAATCTGCAAATTACGAAACACCTTCAGAATACACAGAAATGCAATAAAACACTCGCAAATCAGGATATACTATTTACCATTACCTTATCACACTTTATTACGGTCTATTACTTTTTTTTAGCAATAAATTGCCTTACGTTTCAACAACGTGTCTAGGTATACCCGTTGCTGAGCTCGTTTCTGAATAATACTCGCAGTGTCTAGCTGCCAGGCTCATAAGTTTAGTGCCATCACTCTTTACCAGATCGGATCGAACAGCAAACCAAGAAGTGTTACAAAACCCATTGAACAGCCATGTCTGAACACAGGCGTTCCTATACGTATGATGAATACCGTAAGTCCAGATGGTCTCGCGGTCAAATAATCAGTGGCGAGGCGGGCTCAGTGCGCGGGAGGATACCCGAGGAAGATGAACCATCTCTTGCGTCGGGAGATCATTATTCATATACCCTCTCACAAGAGTCCCAATCTCTTGCATCAAGAAGCCACCATCCATCAGTCTATTCTGATGGACAATCCTCAAATACCAGAGCTCCAGTATTTTATACGGCCGACAACCCAAATATTACCCAACCTCAACCACAGACCGCGCAACAGTTCCACCATTACAGTCCACCACCATCATCCATGAATTCAAGTGCTCTTAATCCATCAATTATAGATCCTCAAGAAGTTCAGGGTTTTGGTAGTCTCGCAGCTGCTTATAACTACGCTGAGGGCCAGAGTACTACTCGTGACTTTGTTGAAGGTCAACGGAAGTACTCCCCGCCTTCTCGGCTGCCTTCTTCTATTCATCCCCAATCCAGAGGCTCGCCGGCAACCTGGGAACAGCTACAGACTGAAATACCTGGAGCAAAGTACATTCCCATTGAAGAAGGTGAATTGCCCTATGGAAAGTGGCATACCTCACCTTGGGACTCAGGATACAATCCTGAGTTCCATAAAACCTATCCACGTAACAAGGGCCCCGTAGCAGATCTGTGGAGAGATACTTGGCAGGGCAAAGAGGGTTGTGAGGAAGAACGGATATGTCTTATGTTTGATCATGTAGACTTATATCGACTAGCATACATCACTACAGTTCATCTGGGATCAGTCGAAAGACCCGACGCAATAATTAAAGGTATGAAAACACCTGATGGAGGTGATTTGATAAATTGGCTTCGTGACATAGTGGCAATACTCAATGAGGCCGGCAGACCACCGGGTTTTGGGGGAATTACCCATAGGCGGCCAGACGCCTTCACTGAGGAGCAAGTGAGAGTCTTGTTTGCTATCATGGCCAACAGAGACAACATGAACCGTGGAAATGCATTCAATATACTGGAGGGATGGGTGCTACTCCCTGGATGGTCTCCTCGACTAGTTCTTCGCAATGTGCCAGAAACGATTGTAAATCATTGGAAACACAACTACCAGACTGCCCTAATGGATGGAGCCCTCCGATGGGACTGGCGAATCAAGGAGTTCATATATGAAGAGACTGTCGATAATAAAGGAAGAGCGGTTTGGGCATTGAAGCTCAATAAACAAGGCAGTCAAGTTTCAGGGTCGACTTCAAAGGAACAACAACATTCGCCATCAGGGCCCTCGAGACGACACGATAAACACCCTAGATCTTTGACTTCAAGCTCCACACATCATCGCTCACCGACCTCAAGTCGAGATGTAGAATATACAGGCAAGGGAAAAAAGAAACGTCAATGAATTGAGGACAAAAGAGCTTGATGCTCGATATCAGAACGTGTTGTAGGATTGTGGTGGCAATCTAGAAATTAGATGCGCTGGTCGCTCTAGTAGGATGTAATTAAATATTGAGAAGTCTGATGCGCTGGTAGCGCGGTTTAGAATGTATCTAAACAAGGCATAGATACTAGATAGATATTAAACGTAGAAGCGCTGGTCGCGCTACCACAAGATATAGATGGAAAACCTAGAAACAGATAGATAATACTCAACAACGTTGCTTTTTATACTAAATCTTCTCATCATTTTGGGTTTGATTTCGATACGAAGCGACATTGACTCGAATGTTTGTGTTAAATTATACTCATATTCTCTAGATGTATTTTTGGATTCAATAGAATTCATTTTTTATTCGAGTACTGGTTTCTATATATATTTATATGTTAATGCCAGCCTTTCGAGTCAAAAAACCTTGTTTGAAACTCATTTAATTCCAAACTTAGCTCAAATCCTATATTTCAGTCACATCAATACCCTTTACATGAATCTTTCAAGTCAGAATGAACTCGCTTAGGACTCATCCTCTATGCCAGTCATATTCATACTGTGGTATGGACATCTTCGAGTCAGGATGCCCTCATTTTACAGTCATTCTGAATGCTATTCAAGGGAGGGCTACAGGGGGGTCATGGACATAATAGGGAACGAAAGTAACGTCTTTGTTAGAGTTTTCAATCAACAAGACATTTTCAGAATACGTTGAAGAACAACATAGCGTTTCCAAACCAAGGAAAGAAATTTTGACCAGCTTTGATTACAACCATCTTGTACCTAGATCTTGACTCTCTTCGCTCTCAAGTGCAATTCGATCACACAATACCCATCATTCCTCTTCTTTGATCAGCGCCTACGTGGATACTTAGACCTTATTGACATAGATATACCCCTCATCATCTCATAACGACTTCATCAAATCACGCTATCTTTCAAGATTGCAAGTATCAAAAATCATTCAACTTTGAATGCTCATCGCCATCATCGAAGCTCAATATAGTCACATACACCTAGCAACGCACTTAGGTCGCTCCAAATAGAAAGTAGACTATTTGAAGATTGATTGATAAGCACGTTCAAACCTTGTGGATATGTCTGAACATAGATGGAAAGGAAAAGAAACGCAGAAAGACAACACGTCGCGGAACGAAGGGCATGACCAGAATGCTGAGGCACGAGCATATCAACTACAGGATGTTAACACGTATCCAGCACCAGTGCAGCAAAGCGCAGGGTACCAAACTGCGTATGGAAGAGGAGGCTACATTGACACCGCTGTCTACTCACGACCATCTCCCCAGTGGCAAGGGGACTCTCAAGCTGGACCAGCCCCTAGAAGTGACGAGGCACCACCCAACTACCAAAGATCATCAGTTGTCGCCGGAAGCCATGCCTTCTATAGCACAACGACTGAGGCATCGGCACATTCCGGCGACAACTACGAGCATAAAGATGTGCAAGATACATCATCTTTCAAAGATCCCTGGGCAGAGGCTGGTCTGGGATACCTAAAGCCGCAAGTAGAAAATAGATCGTTTACACCAAAAAGTTCCGATTATAGCATCCTGCGGACGTCTCCAAGTACTCCCGAGCAGCTCACAGATACGTCAGCAGCTAGCTACCAACACGTTATGAAAAGGCTTCCCGCCGTCATACCTACGTTCGAAGAGAAGGGAGAGCTTCCCTATGGAGAAAACGACTATCCAGCTAATTGGAATTCGGAATACAACCCCGCATTCTACGCCGAAGACCAAGGTTCTGTGGCTGTCTTATGGGCTGGTGTTTACAAGACTGATGAAGACATGCGAATCTGTCACCTATTTGATCATGTGGATCTTTTTCGACTGATGTACATCGTTACGACTTTAAAGTCAACTGTTGATTGCTGGGAGGATGATCCGACGTGTGTAAGAATGGCAACAGAACTCCTCAACATTGCTGGTAGACCGTACGGATTTAATTTTGTAAGTCATTTACGGCCAGCAAATGGCTTCACTGTGAAGCAAGTGGAAGGGCTTTTCCGTATTATGTCCGATAGAACCAACAAAAACCGGGGTGCAGCGGTTGAAAGAATTAACGAATGGCTAAACTTGAATAATAAAGTGATCAAGAAAAAGGAAGAAGAGGCAAGGAAAAGCAAACACAATATGGCGAAGTATGGAAATAGTTCTAAACATAAGAGTCCCTCACATACGAGTTCTACGCCTAAGCCATATCCATACTGGTCTCCCAAGAAACTCCTAGCTGGTCTGCCAGAAGCTATCATGAATTACTTTGGCTATGACTATAATGCTGCTGTTAAGGACAAGAAGCTCTGCTGGGAATGGAGAATAAACTATTTCCTCTATCGTGAGAAAGGAACAAGTGATCAACTCAAGTGGTACTTGCCAGAAAACTTCATATTCCCACCACCAGTACCTCCCGAAGCTCGTTTTTGGTCCAACATAACTGAGGAGCAAGCAGACCAAGATGAACAAGAATATATACAGAATGATCCAGAAGAAATGATGTTTGTGCAGAAAAGACTAGAGCAAATGAGTTGGGGAGAGCAGAGTAGATTGGACGCAGGACGGTTGGCGCGAGAGGAGGAAAAACAGCGTCGCTACGAAGAAAAGGGAGGGAGTGCCAATGTCGTCACTGTGCAACCTGGAAGTTCGTCATCTAAACATCCACGTTCAAGGACAGACAACTCGAGCTCTCAAAAAGATACGAAAACTCGCCATAGGAACAAAGATGGAACGTCTCACCGTAACCGGACGACCAATTGAGGCCTTTTCGAATAGGGAATAGAGGGGTGTTGATTGATCTTAAATGTGCTGATGGTTTTGTTGGGATGTAATTGAATAATGAGAAGTCTGATGCACTAGCCGCACGGCTGAGAATATGTCTAATCAGGATATAGATAGAGGTCAAGAATAGACGCGATGGGTGGACTAATGAAGGATAAAGATATAATATTCAGGAATAGATAGACAATACTTAACAACACTGCTTTTACACTAAATTTTCTGAACAATTTCGGTTTGATACCACTTCATTGTATATCTGCCTCTCAATAGAAGCTAGTAACCGAAACCTGGAATAAAGTTTCAATAGAGTACGCAGGATCTGGACAAGGTAGGTATTGAAGTCAATTAATCTTCTTCTCCATCTTGTAAATAGAGTGAAAGATCGATAGCCAGAACCCTTATACTTCATCGTCCTTTGAGGGAATATATCTACCTCTACAAGACCGAAACTTAGCATGCAATATGCTATAGTGGCAACTTTAAACTTAATTCCAGCCATTTTTAAACCGTTCCTTGCTATGGATGGGTAGGACCCCGTGAAAGATTCGATTAGTGAGAGTAGGAGATACTTGCTCTCATTTGCTTCCGAGTACATCCCGCGTTCAGAGACATCACAACCCTTAAATCAAGTCAAAATACGCAACAATGAGGAAAGAATCACTGGATTGAGTGTCTCTGAGTATAGCTTCAGTCTTGTTCCTTGTTTTTACAAAATTATGACTATAAATATACATCAACACCAAAATAGATACCCGGGACGACAAGCCTATTTACACGCATCTTACATGTTTCGGGTGTTATCTCATTGAAGAATGGCATCATAAATCGTTTTTAACTATTGAAACCATAAATATATGTCGCATCGAGCTACAAGAGACACTGATTTGGAGCAAATTACCCTCTCACGTTCATTTTCATCAAATTTAGATTTATATAGCTTATAACAAGACTGACAAGATACAAGAACAATCAAAATGACTAAATTTGATCATTTAGTCTTCGATGTACCTCTAGCGAGCCAACGAGGGATTTAGACAGCTTGAAAATGACAATATTCTACCATTTATAGTCGTACCTTTACAAAAATTTGGTTCGATTTAGTTATTTTTTTGACTCGGTTCTAACTGTAATTAGATACGAATCATTATGAATGTATTCCAAGGAGTCAAACTGGCTCTATTGTAGTGGGAAGTCGTAAATCTAGAGTGTTCCGATTGATTGATTCGAAGAAATGGATCAAAAACCTCGACATAGGACATCTAGATTAATGAGTTGGGATGCATAGAAATGCATCGAAATCCATGGGAAACTACCCCCAGAAATTTTCCATATCGAATCCAATAACATTGATAGACATATAGCACTTGGAGCCTAGTATTCTCTTCAGTTGTTCACCATTAGCTCCTCATGCCTCCTTTGATTTCTTACTCTTTTTCAGTTTTCCTAACTCTTCGGATTGAAATCTGTAGGGAATCTGCTATAGGTATCCGTGTATGGTTCCATTCGGCCCGTGGGAAGCTCATACTGAAGCGTGATAGGGACTCTAAAGGTCTAAATTGATAGGAAATGGTGAGAAACGGTGAGAATTGTAGAGATATGCCAGAAATCGATGTGAAAAGGGGGAACATTGATGAACACGAATGTTCTGCGGAAAAGAATTGAAGATGTATGATTTGATGAATGTTTGGGGATGATGGAGAATCAATAAAGAGAATGGGATGGGGGATAAGTGCGCATGAAATTTCCAATCTCTATCTCTTTCTTCTAGACTGCTGACTGCAAGAGTGGAAGATGTCATTTTAGACTGTGATAAAATACACAGAATTCGATATCATCAATTGAGGGAAAACGAAACCTCCATGTATTTCGATTCTGGTTCCCACCAGAAAGCAAGGGGAGTTCGATTTCTTTGGAGCTTTGGAAAGGTTGAGAGTGAGAAGAGGACTTCTATGAGTCAAAGACGCGTTTTAAAGACTGAGAAGAGAGGATTGGTAAGGACAAACCTGAGGTTGGACCCAATTCTTACTGCAGAGCCATCTCGAACCATTTATTCGCACCGCTGTGCCAAAAATATTCTCTGGGTTCTCCACCGTCTTGCCTCGAGACTTTGGAAGAGCGCAATTTTCTATAATGCCACATCTCGCCGCCAGACTTAGCAGCAAAGACTCAAATCTGTACCCTGGTTACTTGTGAATCTCTGCCAATTTTGATGCATTGGAGAATCCTCTGAGAGTTGCTTTCCAAGCTCTGTCACAGCTTGAACAATCTTCAGAGCTATCTGAGCTACTTCAAAGGTGCGAATCCTTAATGCTGAGGTTCATCTGTTCCCCGCTTCTATACTCGGATCGCTCTCCCATAGAACGTTTGGTAGCAGTTGAGGAAGCATTTTCATTCACGAGATGCACAGAATGAGTCGCCACATCGAAACAGAGACCGCTTCTAAGTATAGATATTAAGCATTTCGACAGGTGAAAGACTTGTTTGATTGTTGTAATTTGGAATATGAAGGGCTGATTGCCAAGACTACAATGCGATTTTGAAAACTAATTATTTTGTCTGAATTTGGAAATGAATACAACAAGGTGTTCTAGTCACTAATCAGGGCCCTTTGATTCCCGCGGATACCCTGCCATTGAATCTGCCCCATTCTTGGTCCCACGCGTATCGTCGGTCTCGAGCATTGCCAAGAAGTATACTGGATCCCAAATGCAATGCCACCACACCCATTCAGCGTTGACTGGTCTGCGCATTGCAGATACAGAACCAGGAATAGGCACGGATGCACATCTGTTCGCGACGTATACCCCGCGCAACTCCTGAGGTGCATCTATTGAACGCGGATTAGAAGCAGGCTTGCGGCACGGTCAGACTAGATTTGGAGAGACGTCCATGTTTGACGGAGATTGTTCGATGTTTGGTTATCGCGGCAATGTGTAGATACCGAGTTTTTGTTACGTATGTGCTTCGTAGAATGAAGGGGAAGTTCGGAGAGTAAACTTGTCCAAGCGAGAGATTTTGATAAGATACCGAATGCTGGTGGGGTCCCACGCCGAGAGATGTCCGGCGGGTAATTGGTTGGAATGTGATGTCACACAGTAACGCTTTACCCCGCAGGCCCGCAGGAAGGAAAATTGATGGGAAATGACCGTGTGAGGACAGACAGACGGGCTGACAACTCTGCCAGTGCCACAATATGCATACAAAGTGAGTAGACATGACATGGAAGGTCTACGAGGTAGGTCTAGAGGTAAGAGGCAAGAGGCAAGAGGACGGGAAGTTGCATATGTGTCACAATGGGTTGGGAGAGAAGATAGCTGGCACGGCTGGGTAAGGTTAGAGAGTATGCGGTAGGATTAAGAATGGGATTGATTGCTGTTGCCCAGTGAAATGCCAGTTCTATCAACGAGCTTCATAGGGCAGACATACATGTATCGTATGCTTCATATCACATCCATAGATCCCATACTTTGTACATGATCATCATCACATACACCCAGCGTTCTAGATAGTGGCAAGCAACGTAATGCAACTCCCACCCACTTCTACGCGAAGCTCTTTCTGTTCCTGAGCTTAGCTTGATTCATAGAGTGGACCAAACATATACCGGAATCATAGCTCCCCGTAAAGCTACCGAGCTTCCCTCAGAGATATTCTACGAATCTACGAGAAATCACCTAGACCAGCTAGTTTAAAGAATCCGAATACCGATTCACCCATCCAACCATCAAGCCATCATACCATTTGCCATTCGGAGACGTGGACCAAATTGGCAATGGGCCATTGACCACACGATCGATGAATGATTCTTTTGCCTTCTCCGAGTCTCATGAGCTTCTTACCAATTACCTCGTTGGTCTAATTTTGACCCAGTATTGTCGGAAAAAGAGGGGAAGGGGTGGAAATACCAAGACTTCTTACTGTAGGATGCAGCTGTGAATTCCCGAATTTATCGAGGGGTATTGAAGGCATCGAAGGCATCGAAGGTATCAGATATTGTATATATTAAAGAGCTGCTCCCGACTTCTTGTTTGGATACTTGCTCTATATCTTCATCTTCTTTACATATCAGACACTCAAAACAAAGGTAAGCTTCGACCCCTCCGAGCAACAACATCTTCAGACGGGGAGGGAGTATGGATAGCTTCATATGATCAAGAGACTTAGACAATTGGGATCTTCCAAACTCTATTCTGATCCTCTAAGCCTTACATCCCATTTATATTCTCAATTAGTCGATGTACATGTTGCTAACAGTGTTTGCCAATATAGGTTAATATATACCGAACCCCGCACTTTCCCAATATACATACATCTAACACAACTTCCATACACCAGACAAATACTCTTTGTTTCTTACTCTACAATCAATCAGTCTATTTTTCAGCTAAAAATACTACTACAACAATTCAAAATGGTATTTTTCACTCGCTCCCTCTCGCGTTTGGCAACAGGACCGTCTCCTTGTGCTCGGTCAATCTTCACAGCTTCTGCTGTTGCGAGAACTACACCTACATGGACGACGCGATCGACTGCTTTCCGCCCACAGAAGCTGAATAGTACATTTGGGAATATCAGAATGCTAACGGGTAATCATCGTGAAAAGGTCAAGGTACTTCTTGTATTGTACGACGGAAAGAAGCACGCCGAAGAGGTATGTCTTATCTACTTTACCCCTCTACTCGATTTCGGAGTAGTCGTCCAACTACTTCAATTGAGTATCTCATCGTTGGATCAATTGACTAACATGAATACAATCAGGTCCCAGAGCTTCTCGGCACAACTGAGAACGAGCTTGGTATCCGCAAATGGCTCGAGGATCAAGGACATGAGCTCATCACCACCTCCGACAAGGAGGGAGAGAACTCCGAGTTCGACAAGCACTTGGTAGACGCAGAGATCATCATTACCACTCCGTATGTTACCCATCTTCCTATTTGCCAATTCGCAGATCCTAACAAGTTTCCCTTGTCAGTTTCCACCCTGGTTACCTCACTGCCGAACGTCTTGCCAAGGCCAAGAACCTCAAGATCGCCATCACTGCCGGTATTGGATCTGATCACGTCGATCTCAATGCTGCCAACAAGACCAACGGTGGTATCACCGTTGCTGAAGTTACTGGATCCAACGTCGTCTCCGTCGCTGAGCACGTCGTTATGACCATCTTGGTTCTCTTCCGTAACTTTGTCCCAGCACACGAGCAAATCCAAGCCGGAGAATGGGATGTTGCCGCTGCCGCCAAGAACGAGTTCGATCTTGAGGGTAAGGTCGTCGGTACCGTTGCTGTCGGAAGAATTGGTGAGCGTGTCTTGAGAAGATTGAAGCCATTCGACTGCAAGGAATTGTTGTACTTCGATTACCAACCTCTTAAGCCAGAGGTTGAGCAAGAGATTGGTTGCAGACGTGTTACCGATTTGGAGGAGATGTTGGCTCAATGTGATGTTGTCACCATTAACTGCCCTCTCCACGAGAAGACCCGTGGTCTTTTCAACAAGGAGTTGATCTCCAAGATGAAGAAGGGTATGTTTCCACTCTAATCCATTTACTCATCGTAAAACTAACTCTAAAAACAGGATCCTGGTTGATCAACACCGCCCGTGGTGCCATTGTTGTCAAGGAAGATGTTGCCGATGCCCTCGCATCAGGTCAACTCCGCGGTTACGGAGGAGATGTCTGGTTCCCTCAACCAGCACCAAAGGACCACCCACTCCGCTACGCAAAGAACCCATTCGGTGGTGGAAACGCCATGGTTCCTCACATGTCTGGTACCTCTTTGGATGCTCAAAAGAGATATGCCGATGGTACCAAGGCTATTCTCGAGAGCTACTTGTCTGGCAAGCATGATTACAGACCAGAGGATTTGATCGTTATTGGTGGTGACTATGCTACCAAGGCTTATGGTGAGAGAGCGAAGAACAGTGGTTCTGCTGGTGCCAACAAGGCATAAGTAGGGAAGATGATTTTATAATTGATATGGGATGGGAAAGGAAATGGGTTTTGAGGTATGCGGCTTTGGTGGTTCAATCTGCTACTATGTGATATGAAATTAAATGAAATGAAATAAATTATCTGTTAAATTATTTGGTTCTCGCGTGATAAAGTTGGACTTGTGAGGTGTTATCATGATTGACCTTTGGAGTCGGGGTTGTTGAAGGTTTAAGGTCTTCTATTTGCATTCTCGAGGTAATTTTACAACGTAGTGTATTGCTCTACGAGGAAATCGGTCATTGGATGTAGAGACAAATCGCCTCTGCTCTGCTTGTCAAATAGAGATATCGAATGTCTCCGCCATAATAAGTCGTATGAATCAGTAGGTTTCCACGGAAAGTAAAGTCTCCGTATTTGGGGTTGTGTATATATATATATATAGGCATTGGTAATGGTAATGGTATCTTGATACTATGAAGAAGAGGGTGGTAGTAGTTATTTGATGAGAGACTTGGAGATTGGGAGATTGGGAGATTGGGAGATTGAGGTGTTGAGGTAAAAATCGATGTGTGATTGTTGAGGGGAATGATGGAGCAGTGGGGCAGTAGGGCAGTATGGCTTGAGATTAGAATATTTCTGGATGATTGGGGTGGAGATGGGTTGGGGCTTTGGAAGGAGTTCGCTGGGGGGTTCTCGTGTGAGAGGGAGATGGATGAGAGATGGAGATGGGTGAGGTGTAGTATTGTATGATATGAATAGATGTCCGCTTCTGGGTTAGACCGAGAGATTCCCGGTGGGAAAGGGTGAGTGTAAGAGGATTGATATATAAGCGGATTGGCTGTTTGTTTCTGTTGAGAATGGAGATGTACTTAATATACATATATGAGTGTATTTGAAAATGTATGAGCAAGTTACAAGGAGATTGGTGAGATCGTATATCCTTGAGAATCGAGATTGAGGAAGGAAGAGGGGGGGATAGCTTGGAGAAATACTGGGCACACGGAAATGTTATTGTGTTTTTGACGATGGGGTAGTGAGGTATTAGAGGAGGATGGATATAGGAAGGGGAAAATATCTTCTTCTTGTTTCGACTAGGAATCTCCTTCTTAAACCTTATGGGATACTGAATTTTTTCTTTTTGAGAAAAGGGAGTATATAGTGGAAACATGTTCGACGAGATTGGCTTGATGTGTTGCTGGAAATTATGTTTTCACTTTGGATTTGATCACATCGGTATCGAATATTCGGTGCAGTATCTTGCCATCATGGATCAATCTCATCGGTACATTCATTTTATAGATTGTTTGCATCTTTGAACGCCTGTGTCTAGGTTGTTAAGCTGGTTTTTTGTAAAATAAGAAGAAGAAGAGGAGGAGGAGGAGGAGGAGGAGAAGTTATAAGAGAAGGGTATATGAATCAAAAACATGTATTTATTCCCTGGGTGCATGTGAACTCAACATGAAGGAAAAATTTCCTTTTCATTTGTATCCATATTTGTATGGAAACTCGAATGGAAAATGGAAGATGGCCAAATGGCTTTGATAGGATATATGACATTGATATGATACTTGTTATCCTTCCTATTTGAAGTATCACATCTCGTATAATTATATTTCCAAAATTGCCATTTCCAGAGTTTCCTTGGGAGGTATACGTGTTGTACCAATGCGATTCTTTCCTTTCTGTGATATAGATACGTGACCTCCATTTGGTATAATGAATCTGGATCTATACCATTATACGCGAATGTATTTAACGGGTCAAAGATACGTGGGATTAGAATACCTGGTTGAATTTCTTGACTTCTATTCTATATAATAGGAAGAGAGAGAGAGGGAGCATGGTATGGTGTATGATGCATTTTTCCATCTGACCCCATTTTAATAGAGTAGAGATAATGTATACCGAGAAGAGAGAAAATGGTGTTATTTTACATGAATGATTTGTATCATTGAATTATTTTTGTTGATATATTTTGATGTGATAAACTGTAGATATGTAGACTGGCTTGAATAGCGGATTGCCGTTATCTATGTTTG
Source organism: Botryotinia calthae (assembly GCA_004379285.1). Classification (NCBI taxonomy): domain Eukaryota; kingdom Fungi; phylum Ascomycota; class Leotiomycetes; order Helotiales; family Sclerotiniaceae; genus Botryotinia; species Botryotinia calthae. The sequence continues at coordinate 17,819 of PHWZ01000248.1, read as the reverse complement.
TCTTGAACAGTACTTTCCAGATGTTTGTATCCGGCTTGGGCGATGGGCCCCGAATGTGATATTTAATTTGGAAGTAAATTCCGCGTGGTCCAATTGAATGTAAATTCTGATTTCCCAAAAATCTTGATCATAATTAGACACTGAGAGTATCCGAAAGTATCTGACAGTCTCGCTTGCGTTGGGAATATAAGGAGGGTCGAGGAGAATTATGAAATGTCTGGATTCTTGGAACGATATGATATCATTGTGGTAATGTCATTATTAATTAATCGTCTGAATACTCATACAGCACGTTTGTCTTCTTTGCCCATTCTCATCAATTACATCAATCACAATGCAGCCATTACAACCCCACCAACAGCCATTCCCAAGAAACCCGTCATAACCCCGGTTGGTGCAGCACCGACGGAGCTGAGATAATCTTCTTCGGAGGATTGGCGGGGAAGAATGGGCACGAGAATTTCTTTTTCTGGAAGTGCGGATACGATGGTGGTGAGTAGGGCGATTGGGCCGAGGGATGAGTGTGAATGCATGGTGGCGTTTAGAGAGTACAGAACAAAATACTAGATGTCGGGATCCGATACAAAATGTACAAACAGCACTGCAGAGAGAGAAACAGAAATACTTTTGCGAACTTACAGAATTTATGAACAATCCATGTTGCCCTCGTGAAGCACACCTAATCAAGGCACCTACCTATTGTTACTCGACTGTGGAAATTTGTGTGGGCGTTGAAGGGAAAGTGCGATGAGAATTGTGACTGTGACTGCAAGTGATGACTTCCAAAACCATCATAGTATCGATAGTTTCATTTTACTTTTCTGCCAAGAAAATTGGCAATGAGAGTTAAAGGCTTGTCAAAAGCTTGACTTGACGTCTTTTAGCGGGAGGGACCGTAGTGGCCATATTGCTGATCTAGATGTTGAGCAAAACGACAAACGAAGAAAATACTTAACTGCTGAATGTAGAACAACCAACAACTGAAAAGCTTTTGAAGGAAACTTGAATCAATCCATTAACGACGACTTGTTTGACCAAAGTTCTCTTCTTTTCATGACTTATCTTTTCTCTCCGGATCGAACGATTTTCTTGAATTTGCGCAAATTAGTTGCTAAATATGTGTCTAGTGCTTACCCACATTACCCGACATAAAACCCATATTTATCCGAGCCAATTACGAAACTAATTCGTACTCCCGTGTCGTATCACTGCATCGACCCTTGAAAAAGCTTGATCAATGAGGGTGCAAGCAGCCAAGATACGGAACGTGGAGAAATCAACTTGGCGGTGTCATTAAAGAAAGATTGGAATCTAACATGAAGCAAATGTGAATGAAGCAATCAAACATAAACCGTTATGTGTTAATTTGAGAAAGACATTCTCATCAGTATGTATTGTATATCATAATCATAAACCCATATTTCAAATCTCTGTATTTCAGAGTCGAATCCTTATCCAACGCTAACCATTATCGTCATCTTGTTCCCATCACTCCAATCTTCCTCTTCTAACAGCATGTTTCACCACATCCGCATCCACAGCATTCACAGCCAGCGGACTCACCACCACGAAGGTTGGTCTCGGTACCCATGGTAGGGACTGGTTTCTGCAGGGAAAATATTAATACATTGCAGACTATGGTAGGAAATCCAAATTGTGAGAGAATACATACAGGTTGTTGCATCTCGATACCAATGTTCTCGGAGCTCATGGGAGCTTCGGATTGGATTTGTTGCTCGACGACTGGTTGTTCGAAAGGCATTTTGAGGGATGTCTAAGTATCTGATAGTTAATAAAGAGGTCTAGTAGATTTGAATACAGATATAACTGACAGTTTGGAGTGGTTTTGGTAGGTTTGAAAGTTTGTTTGATGGGAAAGTGTGTAAGTCGAAAGTCTGAAGTCTGAAGTCTGAATGAGGAGGATATCGATGGGGGAATTTCGAGCCTTTTGAATTCCCTCAGATCCAACAAACATGTGCTATTCTGGGCCGTGCAAATATAATTAGCTTCTATGACGTTGTAGGGTTTAGGTGCATAGTGGATACCTCTTCAAGATATTTTGTTGGCAAACCAGGACAGGGTGAAAAAACTGGATGGTTTCGTAAAAGAGACCATTGACCAACCATAACTTGCGGAACAAACGGTGAATAGCAAATAGCTAACACAGCCACGTATATCTGCAAGCAAATCAAGTATTACTCGCCTTGCAATGTAGTATCGTACTATCATGTACCTCCTTCTTTGGTACCTGCATGGTATGCTCCGCGCGCTTCTGGTGTACAAAATAACAGTTCATCACGCACATGTAAGTCTCACAACCTACGAGTCAGCCAACCTTTCGTCCTAGCTGTTTCACCAAACTTCTATTCCCTGCAAACGAGGCTGGCGATACCGAGTAGCTTTCCCGGTTTTTTTTTATCTATCTGAGTGTCAGATCCAGACTCTTTGTGCTTTTCATAAGCTTCGTGACTACGCCACAGCTTACTTCCAGCAAGTTGCGGATCACCATCTCTTCGCTCAATTGTAATTACTTAACGTTGCGTTGATCCTTTTCGTATATTTTTTGCGTTATAATTGTGGAGTAGTGCTACACATTGTAACGGTTTAGTCCTTCATTAAATAGCGCAAATCCTAGTTGTGAGTGTCGAGCAATCATCAGGAGACTTATCAGTTCAGCTCTCCTAGGGAGGGGTCTGGATCACTCGGGATCCCTCTGATGGAAAAATTTCGGAAGAGGTTAAGTTTTGCATCCCCCCATGCCGCATCGCGATAGCTCGGACAAGGTTTGGAATGCCATCTAGAGGAGCGTTGAGATCTGATGATTTTTCATTCGAGCTCCATCACCTTTATCACAGCATCTCCTCGATAATCAACAGAAGATAACTCTTATTGTTCAAAACAACGATGCTATTATATTGCTATTGGTACAGTGTATCAAGAAGTTTGTCAAAGTATTAAGTACTTGTGCCAAACTCATTTTCATCGTCGACGACTAGCAATCGCCACTACAATCATTGCAATCACAGCCACCACAAGTTCGACCACAATCATTGCCGATACCACTACCAGCAAAACTGTGGAAAGGGCAGCATAGACCAATTTCACATACACCTGCACAAACTTTCACGTATTCATCCGTGCAGTTTCCAGTATTGGATCGGGTACCCATTTGTGGTGCTGGAGCCTATAGAAAGACATACGTTAACATATCAACTACACGAGATAGATCTTAAATTCTACTAACAGGTTGTCGGGCGACTGCAGTTTGAGCTGCCGTTGTCATGGCTTGATTTGCAGAAGGTTGTTTATTGTTAGAACTCATGGTGAGATCTTGAGTTCTCGAAAATTTGGGTTGTCTTGCAGTCTGATTAGTGGCGCATAAACAATTATTCGGAAACATACTTGATTTCACACACCTTGATACAAGAAAGTTCTAGATCGTAGTGATAAGACTTCTCAGGTGCTGTGAATGTAAAGTTCGAAGCCGAAAGTTGTTTCCAGTATTGTAATTTCGAGTTGCTGAAAGGAAGTGTTATTGTGGCAATGTTCTTCACAAACGGGGGAGAGACTCGAGGGTTATGGAGCGATTATGTCTTCAAGTCATGACATGTTTTGTCGGTCATAGGCTCAAATTTCAGTCATCCCAGAAGAATGACAGTAAGAGTCTTAAGAGTTTTGACACATACAAAATCACAAAATGAGGAAATCGTTGGAGAATGACAATCTTTTGGAGCTTGTAGTGACTTCAGGACTTATGGTCGATGACTGAAGATCCAAAAATATCCGATTATCGACTGCGAAACTTTTCATTTTCTTTACAAGCACTATTACGTTTATTATCACAGCTTGAAACAATTCTACATGGCAAATTGAATCGAGCGATAGTTGTTGAAAGTAACACTATTGAAATAATGTCGAGCAGTGCAATATATAATCAGCGGAGCCTGCTCAAGAAGCAGCTGGTAATCTCCTATGCTACACCGATTATGATACTTAGGGATTCTTCAATACTTTCCCTCACTAATAACATGATCACAGTCACCGCTATTCCTGTCACATTCGCCATCTCCGAAACTTCCCGATGTGATGATAACAGATCATGTCTCTTCATGTAGATTCACGGAATTATATCCTTATGAAACTGATAAAAATGTGTTAGACACAAACCTTTCGGCTAAAGTATCGACTTCGCAACGAGCAACCCGCCCTTCGTTGCCGGCGTGTGCTCCACCAACATTGCTCACAGTGAGGATAGAATGTTCTCAAAAGTATGAGATAGATTTCATAATGCTCAAGGGTACTTGTTTTGTCAAATTCGGACAGTATGAAGAATGGTTCTCTCAATATATTGAATGCTAGGTGGGGCACTGCTCGACTACGAAATTATGTTTTGGTTCGTCAAGATGCGTTATTGAATTTGCTTCTGTATAGGTACAGGAAGTTTCCTCAGTATATGTTCATCAAAGTATCTTCGTCAGTTGTCATCATCATCTATCTGCAGTCATGGATCGATAATTTCGCCGCAAAGATTATATAGATGAATCATTCGCCCTTCTGTATTCACCCAAAGAATACAAGATCATTTCTGACATTGGTCGACCAAAAAAATAAGATCATATCAGCAAATCGACCTCCGGAAATTGTTTCGTCTACAGAAATTTCAATTTTTTTTTTCAATTTTTTTTTTTCAATTAATCCTTCACGTTGAACAAGATTACTGACAAATGTACATCGCACACCGAAATATCCTCCCGAGTCGCTCCGTTTTACATCATTTGACCGAAAACCATATTCCTACATACGCTTCACTATTTCGAGCTCAACAAAGACCAAGATGTGATGGTCGCAAGATCTTCAATCAATCGAACAAGAATGCGCTGTATCCCAATAACCAGCTTTAATCGTCTACTTTCACCGCGAGAATTAGGTTCAAGGAGCAGTATTGGAAACTGCCTCAGAATTTATGATGAACAGGAGATTTTACAAATCATCGTTTCACTATGTTGATCACATACAGCTTGCCTCCAAAAATCGAAAAACGACAATGCTTGGATTTGGATTGCGCGGCCCAGAACACTATTTCCCAGCAAACAGAACAAAAAACTCAACGAAACAGCAATTTTCTGCCAAATTATTCACTCGACATATGTCGCATATCCCCTCATCCTTATCCACTCAGACCCTCTGAGCAGCGTTTCCCGAATACCCCGGTTCATTCACGCCCTGATGAGCAACAGGGCTCGCAGGATTTGGACCTTCAGCACCAGTTTGCATGGGACCTGTTTGTCTTACATGGCCTGTTTGCCCTGGCGTTTGCATTTCCATTGCTGTGTGCTTTTCGCTTGGGAAGGCATTGCTGTGATGGCCTTCGTCGTGATGAGAGAGGATTTTACCCATGGTAACGGCGAAGGTGATGATGAAGAGGACACTGGGCTTGTTTTAGCTATGGCCCTTCAATTTTACCCTCTATCCTGATGAAACCTTTCGCATCGATAAAGGGAAAATGGTAATAATACAGAGAAATGTAAAAAGAGGCAATCTCACAATTCAATAGCAGCCAACACCGCAGCCGCAATATACACCCCTCTAAAGGTAGAATAGCTAGTACTAGCTCTCTTCTCCAACCCATCACTCAAATCATCTCGCTCTTCCAATTCCAATAAATCGCGTCTGCAAAAATAATATCCGCATCCATAGTAATTAAATCGGCCACGATAACGACGCACCTGCACGGCGGAAGTAATCCAAGCCGCGAGCCAGAAGATGACGAGGAAAATATCAAGGCAGGCGATGGCCCAGTAGTTATAGATGACTGTGAAGCGGTGGGTGGAAATAAGAATGTAGAAGATTATTAGAATTGTTGCGCTGGCCTATATTGGGAAGAGTTGTTAGAAATTTTACTTCCGAGCAAGAAGAGACGGTGAGGAACATACGACGAAAAGATCCAAAATCGCCCCGGAATACCCAATAAACGTCACCACGAAACCCGCCAACCCCAAAATCGCAAGCGCGAGAAGAAGTTGTAAGACCCTTAATGCGCTGAGAAATTTACTGGGTTTCAATACGTGACCTGTAAGTATATCGTGGTTCTCGGTACCAGGCCGATTAGTACCGTGATTATTATCCATGGTGGAGAATGATGATCGAGATGGAAAATGTGGAAGGTGGGTTGGGAATGATGATGTCGATTCCTTTCCTGATCAGATAAGTGGAGGCAAGAATTCGGGAATGGAAGCCCTTTTTGAGGAATAGAAGAATGTGGCTGGATGGGTGCAAGTGAGACAAGGGGATAAAGAATGAAAGGGGTGGCTTAGTGTGGTTCGCTAGGAACAGGCGAGTGGCAATGTTTCCGGAATAAAGAATGAGGAAAAGTGTGCATCGTGACTTTTTGCAAAATGCTTGCAGCTGTTATTTGCTCAAAATTATTGCAGTCGGGGTGGAAAACAGTTGCATCTGAATGCGATTATCTTGGTTTCAATTCTAAAATTGGAATTTCAAATGAATATGACAAATTTGAACTGATTTATCTTCTTAGTCAAATTGATTGCAATTAGCCCACTCTGAAGAAATCATGAGATATCAAAAAATTGCCGCACCGCAATCCAACGATCGTAGGTCACAGATTCAAGGTTTCCAAGCCCTTCGCAACCTGACCGGTCCCGTCCAATGAGTACCCGTCGTTTAAACTTCCACGTCAAAATCTTTTCTCCTCGTACATAATTATTTTCTGTATACCCATAACAGATCGGATATAAGTGTTTGAGGATAGAATTTTATCAGTTCTTCAAATGCAATGCAGCCATTGAATCAAAATCCTGCTCTTATCATTAACTCTCAATTTGTGTCATAACGTCATCGACTACCTCCCAGAAGCTTTCAACATCCATCACCGCCCCAAATTGGTAACAGCGCGATAGACCACCCAGCCCTCGCTTCAAGCCATTCATATTTCTCTTTCCAACTACTGTCTCAAGATCATTACGATATTTCTCGGCTATCATAAACCATGCCTGAACAGGAGTGATCTCAAAGTCCGAAACAGGTAGCGATTGCGACATGGCATATAGCTGAGCCAAAGAAATGGAAGAAGAGAACCAAGAAACTTCGGAAGTAGATTCATTAAAAGCTTCAGGTGGTGCTTGAGCAAAAATATGTGTTGACGCCATGAGCTCGTGACCGGATGGGTCCCCGGTAGGGTCGAAAGGGAGAGGAGTATCTGGAATATGGTGAAAGTGGGTACGACAAGGGTGTTCGAGACTGTAAGTATGAAATTAATACATGAATATTTTAATAAAAGAGAGAGTGACTTGCGCAAGAATGAAATTGATCGCTATAAGCGATAAGTCAGGTGATGGTTTCCATACTGCGTTTTCAGGTACAGACACTTGACCGGGAAGTGGTGGTAGAGGTTTGGAAAGGTCAGTTGCACCATGTTTTTTAGTAGAACTGTCGGAAGACTCGCTAAGTTGAAGGCAAGATGCATTTAGGAACTCATCGAACCGGATATTAATATGAGAGCCGTGTGTGGTACTCGAATATGGTACATCATGAAGGTCGGAGAAGTAATTAGTGGGTGGATCACTGTTCTGAGTAATGAGCATATCACTGATATAGCTGGAAAGTCTATCATTTTCTGACTCGCAGTCAACAGTTCTAATGGTAGATTTCGTTCCTTGGGTCGAATTGGAGGTGGTAAGATCACCGAGTGAGACAAATTCTTGTAGAGGAGGCATATCGGTCGGTTTGTTTGGAGGTGAGCCTCGATCTCGCGAGTGCAGACTCGAAAGAAGTTTAATGCCTGAAGCTGATAAAATCGATTCTATTGCTCTGTTTTCCTTCATCAGGGCCGAACCTTCATTTTCTGTTGAAGTAATCATCCCACGAAGACGTATGACATCTTCCTCAAGATGCTTAACGTAGTTTTCTTTTCGCTGTCGATGTTCTCTAGGAAAGAAATTAGCAATGCAACTGAAAATTAATCACACTAGGGGCAAATTAACATCTGAGCTCGTCGGACTTGAGCTCGTCTATGTTGTTTTTGAGCTGTACCAGATTTTGTTTCGCTATCCTCGTCCTTTGCTGTCATTCTCAATCAGTTTTGTAGAAATAATAGTGATGAGGTAGTTATTTTTGAATAGCTCATGTTAGATGATTGGGTAGTTGTGTTAAGCGCGCAATTTCCCAAGTGAAACGAGCAGCTTAAGGTTTTGAGGTAGACAAATAAGAGAGAGAAGAAAGCTTGTAAGATGAAAACATTATTAGATCAACTCACAATTCTTGAGCCTCGTGATATTTGGCATAAATTTGACCTTCTGAGACGAGATCTTATCAACAGATCGGTGCCAAAATGATGTGAAGGATGCATCTTGGGGTTCATCGGTCATTTTAAAGCTCATGTATCTGATCCGGCACAATTGATTCCAAAGTCGTCGCCTTTTTATAAGCTCCAAGATAAGACAAGATCAAAGTCAACATCCAATTGGCATACAAGTCTACTTGTATTGCACGGGTTAGCGTCAGCAGAGGCAATTTTTTCTAATTGATCTCGACCACCAACAAACACATAGAACAATGTATTTGAAGTTCCGAATCCTGAGATCCGAATTTCGAATACGAGAATGTACGTCAGCCGCATCCTGTGTTTGCTTGTTTGGAATACAAAGCACTGCATCAAGCCTAGTGTCACGGCTCAGATTTCCCCGTCATCACGTGATTATTTCAATTTTCAGCTCTTACCTCTTCGTCGTTGCTTCTATATCCTTATATACCTACCTTTAGCTTTCGCATGGTACCCGGGAACACGGGGCTGCCTTTAAAACGACTTGAATCAAGTGACCGTTTCACCGATGTTATCTTTCTCATGTATCGGTTTTCGTGCTCCATGCAGTTAGCCCACACATCCACTTTGGTTGGCCCTTTCTGGCTTGCACCGTGAGCGCTTCCTTGGGTCACACTCGCTAACGCTCAAGGACCAATGGAATCACATTCCTAGTGAAGCAATTGAAATCGGTTACCTATCATTTAGGGTCTTCAAACCAAGTTCATCGCTCTGTGGCGTGATTGGGATGAAGACATTGCACCCATTCGGATGGCTACATGGCAAGATTCCATTAGTTAACAATATAATAGTATTGGCACCGAAAATTAACATTCATTAGTTCTTTCTCAAAATTGAGCGTCTAAAAGCAGGGACCACGCAAAACAATAACACGGAGAGATAGAGTCAATTGCGACGTTGGTGCTTTCAATTAACCATTTTAGCAGCTCAGATTAACCGATTGGCTAATCGAAATAAACAAGGCTTTATCTTTCTTCGAAAAGCGCTAATACGAGTGTGTTCGAATTCTTGTGGTAACCCAAATCAATAAAAGGAGACCCCTCTACTCGGCGAGGCTTTCTTATGAGGCTCAAGATCGAAGAAAGTTGCTGGTGATATAATTTTTCGTGTCACAGTCGCATTAACCAACCGCCAAAGGTTTTGTACATCAACCTTCATATCACAATAGTAGTCCAATAATTCTCAATTTTCTGGGTCAAACCGATCGATTATTGAGAACTACTTCTCGCAGTCCATACGAACTTCAGTACATATCCTTCAGCTATGAGCTTCTCATATCGTCTGCCTAAATTCGAACAGGCAGGAAAATTTCATGGCGAAGACCAATCAGCTTCAAGATGGCTCCAGAGAGTTAAGCTTGACATCGCTTCTAGTAACTGTGGTACTATTCCAATCAAAGTTTATCTATGGGCGTTATATGTTTTATTGTATGGACCTGCAGCAAATTGGTGTGATTCAGTCCCCGCAATTAAGAACATCTTGGATAATTACGACATCGCAGATGCGTCAGAGACAGAATGGTTGGAGCGTGAGCTAATTAAACGATTTCCTGGGGATATCACCAGTACTCCGGTTGCCCGTATAGTTACCCGGCGCCGATCGTATAGCCTTGAAGTAAGAGCAGATTCAGATGTTACGACATTAAAACTAGAAGAGCTATCCATTGGAGGAAGACCCCGAAGTCGGAATCAGAGATCAGAAACACATCAATCTTCTGAAGGAAGTCGCGGATTTACGTATCATGATGATCGAAACCACAGACATGAAACTCGACGAGAAGCGACGGGAGAAAATGTCATCAACGAATACCAGTTTTACAACAGACCCAGAACTGTATCGAGAACCCCAGAATATTCAAATGAACCTCAGCGTAGCTCTTCAACTAATAATCCAACGCCAGCAGCGCCCAAGAAGTACCACACTGATCGGATCAAGAAGCCGATAACTCTAAAAGGTATCTTAAAAAATACAACAGACCACAATCAAAAGCCAATTACCCAATCTCACGACGGTAAAGAACGCTCAAGAGACCGATACTCTAGAAGCCCTTCTCCCTATCAAAACAATAGAAACACTACCCATCATCGGAATGCCGAGACTTCAGAATCCCGTCAATATCTACCTACACATCCACCAGGACCTGCATATCGTCCTTCAGAATCGAGGCCAGTGTATCAGCATTCAACAGCGTCGTATCGAGAGATTACCATAGAATCGACCAAGTCTCAGACACCACGCTGGTCGTATATACCAACTCCTGCCGCTAGAATCATCTCCTATCCGCTCCCGAATCCGACTCACTTTGAAGATGGTCCATTGCAATATCCGAGACGGGCAGAGTCGAGCTTAGGGGCTTGGAAAACATCCACTTCAGCCTTTGATTCACTCGAGCACCGTTTCCGTGATTCAAGTCGAACTAGAAGATAAGACTATGTATCCTAGAAGAGGCACAGAGTGGCGATGCATTAATTCATGCGATTGCAGCAGTATTTCTTTTAGAAACTACTCAGACCTGGAAGTTCCTCAATCCATATGACGGTTCGTGCGTACGTAATCCCTTTACCATTTCATTTTCCTGGGAGCGACTTGAGCTTAGTTAAGGAGTACTGATCGTAGAGCCATGCTGACCTCACTGCTTAGATAAATTTCGCCATATAAAGCTTGTGGCTAAATCATATACCATGAAGAGGTTAACATGCACAAGCAACACGCGGATGAGAGCAATGCACGAGCACGAGATGCTATAATTAATAAGCCTCTGAGGCGAAGAATATCATTTTATGGTTGACAAGAGATTGTAAGATCTTAGATATCAATGATTTTGGTGCTGAGAAAGTGAGGAAGGTGGTCGAGTCTGGTAATGAGGAGTTGAAAGTAGAAATGGGAGCATTGAATGAGGGCTGTCATGTGTAATGTACTTATGATTAAATACAAGGAATAGCATCGAACCACAATGAGAATCGGTTTAGATAGCCATTGTGTCTCTATAAAATGCCTTCGACCAACAAGCATCAGAGAGTGGTAGAGTAATATAACCGAACTAGAAACTGAAGCTTGCCGGGAGAGAATGTGAAGAACGAAACTCAGCAAAAGAAAACACCCTCGCTTCATCTTTATCTTCATCTCCCATTCACCTCCCTCTTACCGCTTATCTATTTGCCTTTATATCTCCAAAAATTATCTACCTCCCATCAAAAATGATGTCCTCATAGTCCAGTCGTCTCATCACCACTTCTCAACCATCGACTTCGAAATCTCAGCTAATAAATCTACAGCGAAATCCGCCTCACTCGACCCATCGGTGTATGGGTCATGTCCAACAACCATCCACAACCAGCGTGTAGCAACAGCTACCGCTTTTATCCACATCAAAATCAACACCAGCACAAGCCCATCTCACACATACTCGAATATGTGATGCGAGTATTCCACGTCCACCAACCACGATGCATAGCAATGTATCGTACACAATCAAAAACAAACATGTCATCTTCCAGCAGTCCGGGACTGCTTGTAAAATCAACCTTCGAGCTGAAAAGTTCTACAACTCTGAAACGAATTCCAACTTTGTCAACACTGACTACGATTTACCTGATTCCGCACCTGATTAGGCTTACTGAAATATGAAATGCGAGGGGGTACCTCGATTTGTAAGTACACACTTCATTCTATGGTGAGACGACTTGACTTGACTTGGACACATTACCTCTTTATCTTTTTTCTTTCAGGTTGAAGATATCTGGAGACTGTCCAGTGTTGTATTATTATGATCGTGGCCATGTAGTATAACGAGGAAATGGTATTTGGTATTTATTGCATTCATCAACTCTAGTAAAGCGCATCAACGTCTATGAGGTATCTCGTATTTCGCTCAATTCAACCAAAGCTTGCTAATTGGCAGCTAAAATCTCCGCTGCTCCTTGCGAAGGTAAATCCTGAATGTGTTCATCATGTTTCGCGTGCATTTCTGCTTCCTTTTTCCTTCTCTCCTCATGCTCATGTGCCTTATAACTTGCATATCTCAAGCTTGTCAACACCATGAATGCCATGAATAATATTCCCATAACTGATCTTCGAGTGAGTACCCATCGGAGACCCTCTATCTCGGATTTGGCGTCACTGTTAAGCATGACGGTTATTTTGTAGTTTAGTTCTTGGATCTATATTGCTGTTAGAAATTATAAAGAGAAAGTATATTCACTACATACCCCGGTTTCCATTGTTCGCTGTTCTTGTCGCACAGTCATCTTGCGATCGTCGAACATTCCTTTTAGATCATCCTTGAGTGTGAGCAACTCTTGAGTGAGCTTTTGATTGAGAATATCGACTTCATGTTGTAGTAATGTCCGTTCCCTGCGCATTTTTTCTTCGCTCGCCTTGCGATTGTTTTGTATTTCGGATTTCAACTCGGAACAGGCCGCACGAAAGAGGTAGATTTCCTACGGGACTGTCTGTTAGCAATTGTACAAGAGTAGAGTCTGGCAGTGAATATTACTAACATTTTCTACATCGCTCTTGCTAACCAGACCATCTTTGGCAACATCCAAATTTATGGCTAGTAATTCCCTCACTGCCTTCATAGAAGTAATACTTTGATCCTTTGTAAAACCTCCTTCCTGAACCTGCTGTACCAAAGCATACGTATCGAAATGATGAACATATGGTGGAGTTTGGAGATGCGGTGGTTTTAATGAGTTTTGGGCTTCTGCAGACTCGGGTGGCGGCATATGTAATACCGTTTCCAGCGGCGCCATTTTACCAGTATTCGCAGCAGCTTGTTGACGGGGCGTCAATGGATCCGGACCTTGTGTGATTTTAGATCTCGCTGTAGCTCCGGAATCACCAGCTATTATTGAGGCAGCCTGCGTCTCTTCTGATAGTGGCGCTGCAGAAGAAGAACCCTTTTCTGTTATCCCTTCATCGTTTTTGGCTTTATTTGGTTTCTCTGACTCTTTTCCCACTTTTGCATCATTGGGACCCTCTTCTTCCTCTTCCTCAACCTCGACTTCCTTTTCTGGCACAAACACCTTTACATTGCTCTCATTTTCGCCCTCCTTTAAAAAAGGCTCTACAGCTTTTCCATGTCTCTGCACAAAGACATCCCTTCTGTTTTGGGTTGTGCCAAATTGTCTTGGTCGTTGTGTCCGGTTTGCTCGTCTGGATTGTATTCGCACTCTAGGAGCAATGGGTTCGCTAGCTCGAATTCCTCGAAACAATGTGGGATATAGAAAGGTCAAGCGTGTTGTAGACATAATTCATATTGGTAAACGTTGAATTTCATGGAGCTTCCGCTCAACAGATTATCTTTGTATGCCGATGATCCTCCCGTCCACGTGGGACGTGGGACAATCAGCCTTGCTGCAAGGCTACTATTATTATGCACTAGCCTTAAAGTTCTTCCATTTCAGCCACTACCGGCTTTTGACATCTTCAAAGTCTCATCTCTAGTGTCATGTGCACACACTACGGGCCTCTTCTAAAGAGCGAAAAGGGTGAATTTTTAATTTTGGGATTTTAAGAATTGCTGACCGAGTAGGAGATTACACATAACATTCGAATTGAGGAAAGACGTAAATTGAATCAATCAATCAGCTGTTTTCATCTTGAGCATCCTTTAGTGCTCTCATATACAATATAGTAACTAAATTACCCACGACAGATACAATATACCCGCATCAGTGCAACAACATGCTATATTTTGGAACGAGAATCGAAAGCAGTCAAAGATCTTGCAACGATTTAAGAATCAAACAGCCGAGTTACGTCAAGTTAGTGGATGCTAGAGATTATTGGTCATTGAAACACATCGTGATCGTGTCGCCAACTTGGTTCTGCTCACCAGCGAGAATCTTCCTGAGAATGCGTTGCATGATCTTTTCACTTCTTGTTTTGGGAAGATTAGAAACGATGTATATTGTCTTAGGCTACGCAAAAGGTCTAATGCCCTTCCGAACTTGAGTAATTAGTTGGTCCTTGAGGTTAGTGCCCGAAGTGATCTCGTAGCTATATAGTCTTTGGGCAGAATACGCCGTGCAGGTAGCGGTGTCACGACCGCCTATTAATTTCAGACGCTTCTCGTGATCCAGTCCGATATTAGGGAGGTCGATCTGCGACACCACAACGAAGGAGAAAATAACAGCATGTTTGCACGCGGCCTGCGTTGGCAGGCACTCCATTGTCGAGCTTGGTCAGCCAACGGGAGAGTACCACTTCCTCGTGGAGTGCAAGCCGCAGCTCCGTCGGCCTGCGCGAGTGTGTAGACACAGAGGTCGTACCAATAGAGATTACTGAACAGTTTGCACAGGTAATGCTGACCGTTATCGAAGGGTTGGGCGGCGGCACAAATCTGGATTGGTACCTGGGGGACACGGAAATATGATTTAGTACTGCGTATTGATGCTTTCTTGCTCAATATTTAATCTAGTAGGCCCTACCAGGCTGATGCTCGCCATCTGCATTAGAGTTATTATATACATAGTGTCACTTCTAGTTCTAGGCGCGTGAAAAGTGACAATCACTTAAAGCTCGGATAGCTTCTACTATACTGTAACAATTAATTATCTAATGACTACTTCTAATCATATACCATATGTATTGAAGTGCTTGTAGTAAAGCGAACCTACTGACTGCTGTAGTATCAGAGAATAGAGACATGCCGTCGTGACTTGCTGAAGTTTGGAACTTCCGTTACCTAGCACCCCCTAATCATTGTGTTGCTTTTCTGCACAAAACAGTGGAGAAATTATTTCTACGGCCTACTATGCAACAGCTTTTGTTGGATCGAACAAAACATCCATTTGATTCTCATCTATCACTGTCTCTCTGATTAACCATGCAATTGAAAGTCTTGCCACCGGCCGAGAATATGACATTTAGCTTAAGATGCAATCGAAACTGTGACATTCCGCTAGTGTCACTAATATAAGCCTTTATAAATCACACCAAAAAGCCAAATATCTGCTGCAATGTAGCAGTATCCGCACCGATTGAAGAGGTTGATCGAATTGCACTGATCGATCAGGCAGCGATAACTTTGCCAAGTTACTGATGACGGACTGCCAAAAGCGCTAGAAATAGAGCTAGATTCTGGCTCTGTGCGTCAATTGTCGTATTTCTGAATATGTTCTGTAGAAGCTCCTGGAGAACTTGGCTCTGGTGAACAATCTTGATGAGTGCCGTCTCCCCATATCGCTTTACATCTGGATAATATCTCAGTCTTTGAAGACCTAAAGTACGAAGATGATTGAGTGGCAATGGTAAAGATACTTTAGAAGCCGGGATTATCCGAATCAGCTTTCTACGAGACCGTCTGATTTCATGCGAGACATGAACATATGTCCATCAAATTTCATGGAGGAACGCCCAATCAATGGGATGTGAGATTAAGTTCTTTATGAAAGTCTGATTCAGAGAACAAATTCAGACTGGGTATCATATTAGCAGAAGGATTCGAATAGATATATTTAGAATGTTACTCGACTATGACGCCAACCTTTCGGTTAAATTATTGTTCGGTATGGAGAGAAGAACATGAAAAACTATATATGCATTACAGTATATTTGAATATCTGGAGAATGCGCTCCTTAAATCATTTAAGTGCTACAACCTTCCCAGACAAATGATGGAAAATGGATCAAAAGATATGAGGTACAGGATATGAGGTGACGGCTAGATTTATTGCGTGCTTTGAGATACATCAGGAGCCGAAACTGAAGTACTAGATTTGATTTTCATAAATCTTATTACTATTGTCCTTGAGAAACTACAAAATAACTTAATCGAAAGTGAGAAGTGAACACATAGGACACATAACCAAGCATCTTTCTCAGAATTATCAAGAATCTATTTTGATATTCGACGCCTTGGTAGCCTCGAGGCAATTCGAGTCTTTCAAGATTCAATAATTGAATCAAACTTCAGAATCGTGACGAGTGATAAAATAAACTTACTTCACCTGCATGAAATTTTCTTCTGTGTAACTTAACCACCGATCCAAATAATCCCATAACTGCGAAAATTCTTTTCTCTACAAAATCTCAATCTCAATTCCATCTACCCTGCCCCAACATCCCGTTATCAAACAAGCGACTCATAAAATCTAGATACATGTAGAATAGTATATTCATGATATATTCTGCTAGTCGCTTTTCCCCTTTAACCAGCAGATTGTTTAACACCTCCAATCTGGATTTAAATCTCCAAGCAAAAAAGGAAATACTCAACTCAGATAGTCGATACACCAAGACTCTCACTCCTGATTGAGAACAAAATTTTTGATACTTTTTGTTTAATCATGTTTTGAGATGTTGATTGTTCTATATTTACTTCCATCATCTTCTCCCGCCTCTTCTCTTCTCTTCTCGACTGTCCTCTCTCGATCTGCATTTTTTTCAATTCCCATTATACCCTCCTGTTCACTTCATTATTCTCCCTGACTCCCCCCTCTCTCCATTTCCATTTCCACCCTGCCTAAACTCCACCCCTTCAAATTCCCATCTCCTCAGCCTGCTCCCCACATTATATTCTAAGTTTTCAACATATTCCCCCCTCAATCCCTCTATAACATAGAAAAAAGTACTATTCCTCCACCAATCTTTCCCATAATCATGAAGTATTTGAAAGGAGGGTAGAATCACAGAGCAGAAATATACAGGAGTTGGAATTTATGCACAAGAAGAAGCAAATGATGATGAAAAAGAAAGGAAAGAATAAAGATTGATTGATTGATTGATTGAATTAACATCCAGCTTCAGTCCAAGACTATATAGGACGGCTAGACTTTAAAGGCCTAGCACTACTAGTGAATATCTACAATAGATATAATCAATTTGGAAAAATAAAAACAAATATTAGAGTGCTCTATCCGATCTCTATTCGAAATATAAATAGAAATATAATATCTTCATCCACTAAGACCTTTCCCTCTTCCTTCTTCCCCTACCCCTAATCCTAATAAAGCATTTCAATATCTAATCTTCTTTCAAAATTAGAATCCAATTTGCTATCCTTCCTTTCTATAAAAAACAAAAGCTATTCCTTTCCGAATTGCTTTTAATATAGCAAAAGGTTCTCTTACTAATAAGATGAAAATAGAAAGTATTATTCTTCTTTTAATTCTATCTCTTATTAACCTTTTGTATATCTTTATAAGCTTGATATCCTTCAGCCCTTATTAAATATATATAATCGAAACTATTGAAAATAATAAGGCAAAACTGGATCCGAATCTTAAGCCCTATTGCTTACACACAAATCAATTCGAAAAATTCGAAAATTCGAAAATCAAAGGAAAAACATTGTATTGTATCGATACCCAAAATATAAAATTAATTCGAAAGCGATAGCATTCTTTGTATCGTAAAAGTTATAGAATTCGAATAACTGAATCCTAATAATATAAGGAAGGATTGTATTGCAAAAAAGAGTGATAGCAAACTCTATACCGAAAAGACTCTTCTAAAAAGAAAAAACTAACTTTAT
>PHWZ01000247.1:0-55703 GCA_004379285.1 Botryotinia calthae | reverse complement strand
AAAAAGTTATTCACTAGGCCCCTAAGGCCTAGTCGTCCTATATAGTCTTAGACTGAAGGTGGACGTAAATTCAATCAATCAATCAATCAATCAATTATAAGTAGCAAGCCAGTTATATTCTAGAAATTCTCTTCCCTTGAATATCCGCGAGTCATTTCTAATAGATGCATTGTTATTAACAGTCTTCAATCATTAATCAATTTATTTTATAGTAGAGGAGCTTCATTGATTCAGTGTGTAAATTCTGTATCGAAACCTTCCGTTCCATAGCAAATCATCATTATTCAAGAATAAAATCCAGTATGCTATTCTTGGACAATCACACTCCACTTGTTGGGGATCCAGATTTAAATTTTGAAACTGCGGAGGTGAGTATGAATTTCATTTGATTGTTTGTGAATAGACATTTGAAATTATTCTACACCCTCAACAGGGTAGCTCA
Organism: Botryotinia calthae; assembly: GCA_004379285.1. Lineage (NCBI taxonomy): Eukaryota > Fungi > Ascomycota > Leotiomycetes > Helotiales > Sclerotiniaceae > Botryotinia > Botryotinia calthae. The sequence continues at coordinate 55,261 of PHWZ01000247.1, read as the reverse complement.
TACACAGTACCCTAATCTGAATGCATCAGAACAACTCAATCTTATGCTCCAGGATGGTCCATTATTTCCATTAACACTTGCTTTAAATTGCTAGGCAATCAAAAAGCATCACTATTCAGCTATATAAGAAATAGCTCACGATCTTCCCAATTTATTCCAAACCTCGACACAAGAACATCTACGACATCAACACAATCTCAATCTCAATCATTCCACCAAAGTCGAACAATTCCAAGTCTTTCGAAGCGGCATCACATCTCGGAAATCGATAAATTCCATAACACTAAGCATCAATGGGGTCAACTAACACTTGGTACTGCCTATCATGTCACACCTCTCAATATGGATCTGTCTCCGCCATTCGCCCCTGCAAGAAATGCAAGTATATGATGAGTATTTGGCATCAACCCGGATCCATTCCAGCTCTACCAGTATATGTTGGTACTACAAATAAGAGTGTCAAGGCTCAATCTCCCGTTCAAGAATCCGTTCATGATGAAAAAGTAACTCAGGTACAGACTGATTAAGTTCTCTTACTTAAAGGATCACGGGTTACAAGCATTTGCCAATAGTCGTGGATGTCAGAAAGAAACTATGGTTAACGGAAGATGGTACAAGGGACAGTAGGATTAGATATGGCACGGAAGATGGAATCAGTACATTCTGTACTTTCCGCAATGCATGCAGCAATCCAAGGTTTTTAACATGCACTTGATCATATGTAATTGCTTGTGAGACATGATTTTGTGAAAAAAATTGACCAGAAAATCATTTAGATGTCTTTCAATGGTGAATTTTATGCCTCGTGAGCAAATAAAGAGCAGCTAGAAGAAACTGATGAACCAGTAAGATTCGGGTTTCAATGATAACACTTTTCACCCCACTTTGACTTCTTTCCAGAATTATCTGTGGCAATTCCCTCAGGTGTTTCGCGCCAATAAATTTCTTCCTTCACCTTCATTCATCATTCTAGCACTAATTTCTTGAATTCTCAAATAAAATAATGAGTTCCGATCAAACTGCGCTTATCGTTCAAGTCTATTATCAGGAATCAATCTATCATCAAGGATCAGTCCACCATCAAGAATCAAGAATCAGTCCATCATCAAGAATCAGTCTATCCTCAAGAATCAGTCTATCATCAAAGCTCATTATCGGATTACTATCTGTATCGCTATATATGTGGTGAATAAAACACCGAGTTCATGTAAGTAATAGAAACTGGTTAAACTTCCAATGCTACTCCTTGAAATAAACTGAGATATCATATCATCATTGAGCACATCAGAAACCAACTTGAATAGTATTTGTTTGATCCAAGGAAATCAAAAAATATCCTCAGTCGAGTAACCCAAGTATCTGAAACCCTAGCAGACAAAATCTGAACAAGACTGTAAAGTCTTTGACTTCAAGGTAAAGAATAGACAACTTCTGCCTAAATCAAAGCAAACCAAAGTTGATTCGGCTACTCAAAAGTCCGCTTCAATTCAAACTCCACCAAATCCCCCCCCTTTAGAACTAACAGTCCTTTTCCCCTTTTTCAAAGCCATATCCCACCAACTCGCACTTCTTGTCAAGCTAGGTCTCGGACCTGTTATTGCTGTGATGGTATCAATTGAAGATACTGAAGTGTATTTTGGTCTTGTGACAGGCGTATAAGACGTCATTGGGATTGTTAATGGATGCTCTGGAATCGGATTCATACTAGATGGTGAGGTTGATGGCGAAAAAGGTGACTTTAATGGAGATTGATGTTCGGTATTCGAGGTGAGCTCTTTCCTAGCTGCAAGAGATTGGGCGGTAGTAATTGAATATGAGTGTGGAAGAGGTTTAGGTTTATCGTTGATATTTATAGAACTTGAAGTTGTGCTGGGATAAGATTGTGCGGGATCTTTGAAATGTTAGCTTTTTTCTTTTCATTGCAATCAAATAATTTGGTACATACCTCCCATCAATGATGAATTCTTAGTGACCCCCGTAGATGTTGGTGTTGACGTTGAGTGAATACCTTGCTGTCCAAACCATCCCAAGAATCTATACCATCTTACTCTCCAAAATTGCATACCACTGGTAGTATTTAATGCTCCGACTAAAAAGAAGAACGGAACACAAACAGTCGCCATCGTTATAGCGAAAGGAGTGAAATCATGATCAGTGGTCATATTCGTCATACCATAAACCGAGGTTACAAACGTGAGAGGAAGGAAGAATATTGACACCATAGTCAACAATTTGATATTGTGACCCTGCAAAATAGTCACTGCGGCCATCTCCACACTCTTTCTACTTTCCAAAACACTCGTACCCGAGAAAAGTTGATCCCTCAAAGTTCTAATCTCCTTCATCTTTTCGTCTGTTTCCTCATAAAGTTTGAATAGACTATTCATCTGCTTCTCGAAATCTAGTTTTAGTTTTTGCATGCGTTTTTGCCAATATTTACTTCGATGAGAGTCTGGGTCTAAGATTGGCCATAGAGTCTTATGTTTTCCCTCCCAAACATCATCCGTAAAGGTATCTTCGTAACTATCCATTATGGCTTTCATACCATTTTTCATTAAACCGAGTGTTTGATAGGCCCAGAAGTAACGACGGGAGTAAGTAAATTCCTCATCTTCAAAGAGTAATTTATCTCTAATTTCGCCATCGAACATGAAATTTGCCTGCAAAATGAATTAATCGAAAAGAATTTTTGAAATCGAGAAGTAACTTACTGGTGGTGACACAAGCTTACTGATCTTCATGTATATTGCCTCGAATCTCTTTTCTGCATCTTTAAATTCCGAGAGCAGGGTATGAAGAAAAGCTTCAGGTCCATTTACATAATGCTTGGTTGAATCATGAACATCCATAGTATGACGATGGTCCGGGTAGCATTGTACATTGAGAACATGCCATGCTGCTCATGGATCATAAACATATCCATAGTCTGTTCTAGCACGTCGAGCAGGATTTCTTAACTTTCGTATAGGATCACCTGATAATGAGAGAGCTACCACGGAATTACATCTCGAGATAGGGATATGATCCTTTGAAGTACTTGGGGTTTGATCAGACAATTGCCAAGGCATCGGTTGACATTCTTCCCCAACGATTGTCCAGTACTCAAAGTTAAAAACAAATGACTTCTGTTGTCGGCTATCAGCGGAGAAAGGTCTTCGTATTATATTGGCCTATCATGTCATGTAAGCAAGAGAAAACATTTGGTGGATCAGACACATACAGATGTAACTTCATCGGAGATTAAATAATTAAATAGTTCATTCATGTCAAACGTCTTATTTAAAGTGAGATGTAAGGCACCAAGTACGACAGGAGATGGTTCTCGAACAATTCTTTTGGGTAAGTTAGCTCAAAAATAATTAGTATAGGAATGATACCAAAACTCACGTTATCCTGCCAACAACCGGCCGGAGCGATTCGGGATCGCTATTTAAATCCTACACTCAAAATCTTAGATACGATATCTTCATGATGGATGCATTCGCTCACTTTAACCGCTTGCCATATAGCAGAATCAATTTTAGTAGTACCCGGTTTCACTACATCTCTTCTAGATAAAGGAGCACCATCTTTTCCAACATCAAACACGGAATAATGGGAATTATGAGATCGATCAGCTCTATGATAATCTGGAAACAAAACAGGATCTAGAAGTCGTCCATTTTTGGTGATTACGGTTTCCAGAATTATATGACCAGCATCTGTGAAATTATAAGTTCTGAAATGTTGTCGTAATTGTTCTTCGTCATATTTGAATGGTGCGAGCGGAGTTTGAACATATAAATCGTCATCGTCATCACTATCGTCACTGTCTCCTGATAAAACAGAGCTGTGAAGTGTTGATGGTCGTACTTCTGGAATGTCACCATCGTCTCTGGCAGAAACTCTTCGTCGTTTTGTAAATGTTCGGATGGAACCAGGACTTTGTGTTGCTGGTGCCGGTGCCGGTGCCGGTGCCACACTAACAGAATTTGTATTTGTATTTGTGAGGCTGTTATTTAAGGCATCGTGAACAAGTTTGAATGTCTCGAGGTAAGCTTGATGTTGATCGTCGAGTTTCTTCAACAATTCTTCGGTGCTCATACTTGACATTTCTTGGAAGGTCTGTCGGATGTGATTGTGTAAAAGAATGTGAAAAAAGAAAGAGAAATGGCTGGACCGACAAAAATGAAGACCCAGCCCTTGCCACTCAGCATCGTTGAATACTCACCTGCGCCCCAGATGAGCCGCGAGGCTTTCGTCTTTACTCCGTAGATGGCATATTTCATGGCCGCCTTCATGAATCCACAAACACCATTGGATCGGAACTGTGAGTTGTCATTCCTTCATATGCATCTCTCCATAGATACATTTTAAATAATTATCGCAGTCTCTAGAATCAAAAGTGGCGGTGAATTTCTTATCGATACAACAAGGGTTATGAAGATCAAGATACTCGGTATGACAACGCAGAATTTCCGCCAAGATTTTCTGCACGTGGCCATCGGAGAATGATGCATTTCGGAATTACTTCGGTGGCTATACCGGTTCGTTTGGTTTGTCAGGCCGTTGGATCTCCCCTTTTTCATTTCTGAACCGACAAGTCGCTTGGGAATGACTTAGGTATATAATTGTTTAACTTTTGGATCATAGTTGAAACATATGCTTTCCCTTGCCTCAGAGCATTGACTTATTCAATACTCTGTGGCGGTGCACCCTGTGGAGAAATTTGATTCTGGCGCAGCCTTGACATGGCATTTATAATTCTCAAAGAAATGACCCATGAAAAAGAGAAGCGCCATGAATTGTGTAGATTTGAACCCATTCTAATCCATATATCACATATGTTGTCAAGTCCATTGTAACAATTCAAATTGAAATATACCGATAGCATGTGTCCTGGCACACAATAATCGTACAAGTTCTTTGTCTTAATCACTTCACCAATGTGTTGGTACGCACACAAACATTGTAGCTGAAGTTAAAGTCTTGTTATTATGTATTGCAAGGATCATTTCTTGCAAGGCACGTTATCTAGCATTTGCGCAGCCTTTTTCTGAATGGTTCAACAGGTATGGGTGTGAGGATAGCTACCAAGAATTGGAGAGCTAACAATTTCCTTGCTGGACCGGGACATCTGGATATAAATCTTCCGGTGAACAACTCGGAGACTTATGCTGACTCTAGAAATAGATGTTATCATATGTAAAACAGTCAAAGGATAGCTTTGAAATAAAAAGGAGAAACTTGCCATGGTAGCTTGTGCGGTCATCTCTTCTTCCCGCACTTTCCATACAATATCTTTCATTGACTATTCTGAAAATGGAACTCCTCCAAAAAAAGATATGAAACACCGTCTGTTTCGATTGGCTGCTTGGGTTGGTGCCCTATCCAATATCCAATATCATTTTGTATATTTTGTTTGAGGTTAATTATCTATAGCAGCTTCATGCGTGATAGGCTGTCCATCATCCTGGAATATATGTTGTAGGTATTCACCTGAGCTATTCAATTCAGAAGATTGCCACTCCGCTTGTTGTACTGAGAGCCTGGCACAGTTGTAGTCCTCCATTTCGGAATCATCTATCTCCAATTTTCCACAATATACACATGGGCATTGGAAAACCTCATAAGCTATGCAGGACGGTTTCCCACTCATACATGTTAACTGTCAAATTTCTTAGTGGGCTGAATTTATCACTGGAAGATAAAGAAACGAACCTAGCGTCTTTTACATGAGTCTCAAGCTACCAACGCTTTTAATCAATCATCCTGTACGGGTATGCCGTGTACCAGTGGATCATGAGCTCCAGAAGTTGCTACAAATAACCGCACTGCTAGGTGGAGATACTGATTTATACTTGAAGGAATCTCGGCTCCATCGTCTCCAATAATAGCTTTCAAGATCGCTTGAACCAAACTTTGAATGTCTAGACTGTAAAAGACTGATAGCCACCATGTTTTGCCACGTCAATTCTCCTTTTTGAAGAAGACCTTCGATAGTTGCTCAATGTACCGCTCTATTGCAGACATCAAGCTGTCCACGTTCTTGTCGTTGCAGAAGCTTAAGGAGCTTCCTCTTTCACCTGGTCGCGAAATGTAATTTTTGAATTCAACCTTCAAAGCTTGATAATCAATTTTAAAGTTGTGTAGGGCATCAATAACTTGTCTCGCCTCCCTGTTATTGACGAATTCGGCAAACGCTTTGCCCCGGAAGACGCCATTGTCAAATTGATAATTAAATGCACATGGCACTGGAAAACCGGTATCGAGCATTAATTTTATAATATCCTCGCTTCTCTTTACAGCGGGAAAATTATCTATGACAAGATCGGTTAGATCTACGTCTTCAAATATACGACATCTCTCGTGGAAAAATTTGTGCAAGGCTCCTAATGTCTTGACACGCTTGAGTTCAAGTGCTTCACGAAGGCATAAAAGTGATTGTGCAATCAATTGATGTGGATCGTAGCTAAGTTAATGATCCATCTTGATTGGAACCCGAAATTTTTACTCACAGGTTCTAGTTTTGCTTGATAAATTGAAGCAGACCGCAACAATACAGCTAGATCATTGAGTGGTCTCTCTGGAGACCCGCAAAATGTTGATAGACTCTGAAGGTGTGAAGAGTCTTCTACAATTTCCCATACTATTGCCATGGTACATTGATCAAGGGCAATGAGTGGCGGCATCGAGGCTTGTTTTGGGAAGTAAATGCCAGCCAATGATAGGGGGCGAGAAGGTTGACCAAAGTTTTCTAGAAATTTGTTTTGCCTAAGAGTAGCAATAGCCAAACTCAGCTCGGTAATTGCATTTTCTCCTTCGGTAAAACTGACTACATCCTTTTGTCATCTTCTTGCGGCTTCTTCCACGTAGAGAGTTTTGAGATCCGATGAGAAAGGTCCAATAACCTTTGCATCGATTTTTTCGCATCTTGGACATTTGCTTTCACGCTAATTTGAGCTCTGGCACCAATGACGCCGACAATGAAGACACAAAATATCAAAATTAGAAGACGTTGGTTGGTAAATTGATTTCGGACATAGATCGATAGATTCCATCTGTTGTGGAAGTGTGCCTCGTCTACAGCCAATTCTAGTCCAAGCAACTTTGCCAGCTTTGATTCGTTTTGGACAAGTATCGCAGGGATTCTCCTCTGTACACTAATCGTTCTTAGCATTATTGTGTCGCTAGTATTGTATACACTTACCTTTTTGCCTAGAATTCTGCATCTCCAACACGCCCCTCCGATCATCTTGATAGCTTTCATGCCGGTGCGTGCAAAAGAAGTTAGGGGTCCACTGCGACCAGATCCTCTAGAAGAGGCATATCTAGACGGTGAACCATATGTAGCATCCATCGTCTGGCTCGTTGAAGAGTTACATCCGCTTAAGCTTGAATTTTTGGAGATTTGCGTAATTCGATTACATCCATGCTCGCTCCGAAGACTAGAAACCGATCCTGACCCACTTCCACTCGCAAAATTTGGTAGTCCCTGCTCTTCAAATCTATGAAGCGATGAGCTTGAAGGCGATCTGGTTGGAGTGTTTGGTGATAATAATGTAGACGAGTTAACAGAATTGGTACGTGATTTCCGCCGACTTGAATTGATTTCGGGGATGTATGAAGGTCTCGTCGTCAAAAAGAGTTCGTCAGGCTATGATGCTCCCATACTGTCGTAGTAAAACCAACTGGACGAAGCATGAGACGATGGTTTGAGAACGTCCACTAATGGTCTAGAGATGCCTGCTGTTGTAAGGGATATATTTGCATGCGCCTCTCTCTGATGCCGTAATAAGAGATTACATGTGGTGGAGTGCTCTGTACAACCGGAACACTTTATGCCCTTACCGCTTATTCGCAATCTTCCGTGGACTCTGAGATAAATTTCCCGAGAATGGGACTTCTGGCAAGCTTTGCAGACGTATGCTCGACGTCGGATATTCTGTTGAATAGGATCATAACTACTATTTTTCGAGGAGAACATGGATTCACCAGGGGAGAACATGGGTCCACTAGGATTTGCGGGCGTAGTCTCTTCACTTACACGTGTATTGCAATCAACCTCTTTCCATTGAGAGCTGGTGGATTACCATAGATGTCATCTCCGGGCATATCTAATTGTGAGCCAATTTCAGGTTGTGATAACGGTAAGCCTTCCGACGCGACATCGTTTTGGGCCAGTTGACTTGGTAATTCTGGTAGGTATGGGTACATTGAATCTTGAAGCCATGGCTCCACCTCTAAATTGGAGTCTAATAAATCCATTTCGAAGGGGAATGATTCGTCCAAAAGTTTTCCAGAGTCGATTGGTTTATCGTAGTGGGTAATCTCCGCGGGAGAGTTTTCGATCATAGCCTCAATGTTCCCGTTGGTAGTACTACTACGCAAGACTCTAGCATAACCTTGTTGATATTCATAGTCGCAGTTCCTGTGATGAGCAATTGACTGAACCGCTCTTTGCTGTGAACGATCGAGATTTCCGAGTATCAATTCATGTCTACCCGTGTCGTTCTCAAAGTCTATGATGTGTCTATAGAACTCAAGATTGCTAGGGACGTTCATGTCTTTATTTGTTTCGTCAGCATATGATAGGAGTGTCAATTTTACAAAAGTAATTGTGCTCGCATGCTTACCTGGTAGCTGTATGTCACCGGAAGATTCCATGTCGAATGACTTAAATGCGAGGCTGGATATTGAATGGAAATAATTTAGAGAAGTCAAGGAAAATGGTTGTATTTCCGAAAGAGTATTAATCCGACTGAGAATAGAAATTGGTGATGTTCACCGCTGCTGAAGATCGTTGGGGGTAGATTCTAAGCTTTTCTCTCCAAGATCTATTCAAAGCTACTGTATGATCCCGTGTACTAGATATAAGAATGAGAAGAGATTTCAAATAATCGCCCTCAAATATTCAACTCTCGGTATCTCTCACGAGATTGAAAAGTTGAAACGGATAATGAGAGGAAGCACCAAATCCAACCGCATCAAGATATATCAAAAATTGGATCGAGTTGTAATGAGGGTAGGTATCTTGAGCAAGCAATTCCTGGAAAATGGTGGTCCTTAAACGTTGATGTAACCTTGGTTTTTACTAACCCTATGGGGTCTACTCGAGAGGTCCGTTGATTGGTCAACTCAACGCCCCAATATTGCTGACGACAGGGGAGTTGGAAGGATACACAGGACCGCCCAAACAACCGCAGTCGAGCTGGTAAGATACGTCAGTAACGATCGCCAACCCATAGACCGAATTGTGAGTATTGAATAAGGTGAGACGTGTTTCGAGTACGCATCTGAAAATAAGGACCAACAATCAAATATCTGGCGACTTCTCTTCATCAATATATCCCAATATGCACGAGTGAATTATTTGTATAGGACCACCAGGATCGCGGTTCTCGATTCTTTAGTCTGTACCGCAAACTGTAAGATGTGAGGACCATTGATTGGAGACCACTGATTGAAGACCACCGATTTGAGACTACCATAACGTAAGTGAACGATCCAGCTTAGATAAATAGAACTCATGCCACTGGTGAAGAGACTTACATTCAAATATTCACCGTCTTGTCGTGTACTGCATTCATTGACCATAATTCATTAACTTCTTTCCATCATCCGCATTTCCACAATGAGTAATCTTGTTGCATCCTCTTTCCAACGATTTGTGGCAAGTTCAACTAGCAAGAACAGCTTGATTTTAGATTATTACTTGCATCCTTCGCCGGATAGTTGCCATAATAAAGGGCTTGGAGAGACAATCATCAATGTCGACTCGTCTCTATACTCATCTCTTCCTATCAAGTCTTTTGATATTAGTCACAACACGCCACTATTCGATCTTAGATTTATGAATGCACTTCCATGTCTTGACTTAACTCAAACCGTAAACGGCATGTTTCCCATCGACTTCAAGTATGGGTATCAGAACTATATCGTACAGACGACTCTCGGTCCCCAGTCCAACAAAGATACTACTCGAGATTTACATCTGAGAATCGCTCCAGACACAAGTCGTAGGAAATCCTCCCGAGGCACTGAGTCTCGCGGTACTTATAAAAGTAACCGTATTTGTTGTTTGTTTTCAAACTGTTCTTCGAGCTTTGCACGCCGAGGAGATTTGATCCGCCATCAAAAATCTCTTCATTACCCCAAGACGCCATGCATTTACTCGAAAATGGGCTGTCCATATGAAACCGGTCGACTGGACAAGATGAAGGAGCATACAAGGAAGAAACGTCCAACCATGCCTCATTTCGATCGATTAGGTGAGTTAAAAATGTCTGACCAAGAGTGAAGCGGAATAAGATAATTGATTGATCCCCAGAGGCTAAGATCGAAAGTTTTTTGCGCCCTGAGATCTCTCATTCATCAGAGAGTGAGGTTGATTTGGCGTCGGAAACATACGATTTGAGCGCATTCGTGTGGAAGGATATCAACCTTGGTGCCGAAAGTTTGGGAATGGAGTTTTCTATCTAGATTTGTGACGGATTGTAAAAGATGAGAACGTTGTCTTAATTTCGAAGGTACAAGGGGAAGAATGGACTCATGCATGTGTACGAGATGCAAGAATACTCCCGCCTGATCAATACTGAAATGTAGTTTACTAATGAATTGTCATGAAAGTCTCATTTTGATTATGAAAGAAGCATGATTTCAGGGAAGCAGGGTCGTTATAAATGTGAACACGTGTATACTGAGAATTATCTTGAATTGCAAGCGTGGTATTCAGATTCCCGATGTCCGATGACATTGCATATTTGGACTTGAATACGCAGGGAAAAGCTAATGTGAAATGTTAGTAGAATCAATATAAGACACGAGAAGGAGTCAGTCATTCTCTGGTTAATTCTTTTTATGCTCATGATTTCCACCTGACAAAAAGCAAATAAATTTGGTCCTACCTCACTCACCCACCTTGTTTTCTCAGCAAACCACCAAGCAAACCACCAAGCAACCAAAACATTCTTTTCAAACCCTTCATTTGTTCCCCTCATAATATGAATCCCGAGAAGCAGAAATGCAAATGCTGTTCTCAATCAAAAAAAACTAAACCAAAACTAAACCAACTCTCCCCAAAAAATCAAACTGAGGAAGACACTGGGATTTGAACCCAGGACCATCTGGAATCTAGATTCTAAGAGCTGGAATCAGATACGCTACCACTGCGCCATGCCTTCGATTATACATTATTTGAATTGATGAAATAGAAGCTGTTGTTCGAGTTTATACCATCAACTGTGCTGTTGTGTTGAGTGAAGATGGAAGGAAGGTGGTGTGGGGAAAAGGAAAAGCGGAAAGGGGCATGGCGACATGACGGCATAACCTTGAGTTTCGGGACAACACAACTTGTCAGATACTTTCTTATCTACTTAGATAATTCTATGATATCAAGGCGGCTTGAATTATAGAATTGCCACACTGATAGAGAATTCAAAGATATCTGTATATGAAGTTTTACAAGTATAGCATGATGATCACTTAAGCACAGGACAATAACAACGAATTTGGGACGTAGACTCATAGGAAGAGGGTAAATGTAGTGTAGTGTTGTATGGATTGATTTTAGCCAATCAATACAGAAAAAGCAAATATATCAACGCCGACCCGAGACTTATGTATGTGTCTGGATATTTATTCTAGAAGCCTTCACCCATTAAAGCAAAAGACTAGATCTCAGCTCGGAAAGGTCCTCATTTCTTTCCCTTCTTTCCTTTAGCTGGAGGTCCCCCCTTGGCTTCTTCTCTTAGTCTGTTCATCCTCTCCAATTTCGCCTTTTGCTCGTCTGACATTCCCTCACGCGCAGCTGCTGCTGCGGCCTGCGTAAAATTAGTATAATTTCCACAAGGGGACGTGGATAGAACATACCTCATTTTGTAGTCTTTTTACTTCTCTCTCCGCTTTGATCTTTGCCAATCTCGCGAGATCGGCTTGAGCTTCATCAGTCTTTCCAGCAAGATGTAATTTTTGATATGCTTCTCTCTTCTTTTGTGCCTCAATTGCCTCTCTTTCCTTACGACTCAACTCTTGAGGTTTCTTACTGACGCTCATCTTTGCAACTTCTCCGGCAACTTCATCAACGGATTTTGGTGGTGCCTTGGCTTGATCTCTAGCAGCCTTGCTATGATTGGGATTGGCGGGCATGTCATCATCCTCACTATCTTCCTCGCTATCGGTTGGGAGATCACCAACTTGTGCTACTTTTTGGTTCTTCTTCTTGATAGCAGCTTCTTTCTTGGCTTTGGCGGCGGCGCGACGTTGTTCACGGGTCATCTCTTGCTTCTCCTCTTCCTCTTCCTCAGAAGATTCCTCCTCCGATTCCTCTTCTTCTTCTGAGGATGAATCATCGGCATTCTTTTCGCGAATTTCGTTCCCATTGGCATCGAGAGGTCGAAGATCACGAGAGAAGTGTTTACCACCTATTGAAATGAACGAATCAGTATGTTTCACAATGTAGTACTAGTATTTATAATATCCTTACCTCCACGAGTGAACTTCTTGAATTTTCCACCTCTGCCACGTCCAGCTGCTGGTCCTCCTGGAGCCATCTTGTATTTAGATAATGTCGAGAGATCCAAACGGAGAGAGTGTGTGTGATTTGAGATTTGATGACGTTGAAGAGTTTATCGAATGTTAAAGACAGGGTAACTTTTTTATCTTGTGATGTCAGGTAAAGGTCGATGACTGTGCTTTTAATCCATTCAGAAGATGTCGATTTTAGTGCGGGGCACATACAAAAATCAGCCCCGCCGTAGTAATAAGAGTCTTTAGCTCAGAGCGAGGGAGATTTTGACCAATGAGATAATGAATAAAATAAATCATACCAAAAGCCGACTGGCCGATCATCTCCTTCGTAGAAGGAAGCTCAGATCAGTGTTAGTTTGGCGCCAGTGCTCGCTTAGATCACATGATGATGAAAATTCGAGTACAAGATCATCTCCAATCTTCGAATTTAAATCACTTTTCTTTTTCTCTTCATAAAACTAAAACTGACTCCTCAATATTCACTCTGGTCTTTTGTCTTTCAATGGCGGGATCTTGGAGGGGAAATTGCAGGATAGAAGAGAATCTTTTCGTTTACTTACCCTCCATCCTATGGCATGAGAATGCGTTGGGTCATGGAGAAATATAAAAAACGGGACATTTACATCCATTTATTGTTGTTTTCTTTTACTGTTTTCGGAGCCAATTACAATCGATTAGCATTGTCTTGGATTCAACGGCAGTGATTTCCAGCTTGCGCGCGATTAGATCTAATTATTGAGCTCTAGTCGTCGCCAATTTATTTGCTCTCAGCCACACCAAAACGGACAAAGAATGTTTGCAGTGCGAGCGAAAGAATTTTCCATCTTGGTTGCCAAATCCAGTCTCATCTGCGATTTCTTTGTTCACATCAGGTAAAGAGGGTAAGAATTGTACAGTCAAGAAGATGCAAATTAATCTTTCAATTATGACCATTTGCTATACTTGTCAACCATCCTTGAATTATCTCACCTCCAGTCATTGTCGACCTCGTTTCTTTCGAGACTCATTTACAAATAAATATGTCCGCGTGTCCAGCCTGCGACCGTCCCCTCTTCCTACCTCCCGCATTTGCATGTATTGCTCTCAAGTTCCCTCAAATCAGAGCCTCCATCGATTGTGATCGCACATTACCGCGTTGCAAAGACTGTGACCAAGCAGCAGCAGAGAAACGCGCGGCTGATGCAATTCACCCACCACCATATTATACCAATCCTGTCGCGCAAATTAAGAAACAAATTGACCTGATGCAAGAATTGATCAAGGCAGGGGTGCGGCGAGAAGAATTGGAGATGGAACTTCCTGCTCTAATGAAAGAAGGTGTATCAAGATTGCAGAAAAGGGATGCAAATATACGAAGTGCCTAGCATGAATATTGGGAGATTTGGGGATGGCAACAAGGACAACCTCGACCTGGAATGTAATTTGCCTTGAGAGGGTATGAGCATGAACATGAGCAATATTAGCCATATGAGACATGGAGTTGTATGCTCATCATTGAATGGAGATTTTATATACAGATGTTTGAAGAGCTTTACTTTTGGTTGGATGCTTGACATGTTTTTAAGCAGCTCGGGAGCAGGTAGTTAGATGGTGGCTTGGACCTCAGGTATGTTGCTGTCAAAAGCTACTTCATAGCGCATGCGCCCACATCATTGAATGTCTGTGGGGACGGATAAGAAACAGTTGTAGAGGAATGATAAAATATGACCGCGCTACCAAACATATCAATCAACGTGAAGATATAAACATTTCGAGTTGTGATGAGAATCTTTGCTTGATGATGTTCAACAAAACCCCCTGAATGTCTATTTCATTATTCATAGCCAAGAAATACCACGTAGGTTCCTTCAGATGACGCAAATGAATCATTTCCAGGGTTCTTCCAACAGCATTAATCCTCCTGGTCACTAACCAACACCAAAACACAACATTAACAGCAGTTATAATTCCACATCTGTCAGATCAACATGGCAGCATTTCTACGTGGAAAACAAGCAGGTATTCAAAATGATTTATCTGCTGGTATATTGCCAGGTCTATTTGCGCCTGATGATCTAGATCGTTTCGGCATCAATTCTCAAATAGGGTACGTCCAGGTCTGTTGCCCTGTAAATTGAAGGCATTCAACTAACTTCTCGCCCTCTTAGTTCTCTCGCATTCGATCCAGTACAATCTCTACTTGCAGTGGGAACGAACGAGACGACATTTGGAAGTGGACAAATCTATATCTTTGGTCAGAAGAGAGTTCAAGTCAAGCTCACATTGCCCCGCCGGGCATCCGTCAAAACTTTACGATTTTGCGCCGATAGACTCATCAGTGTGGATTCCAAGAACGAAGTGATAGTATGGGATTTGGCAACGGCAAAGAAGTTGGCGGCTTACTCTCCGCCAGGAGTAGTGACAACCATTGTGACGGACCCTATGCTGGATTGGTGCTTGATTGGATTACAAACTGGAGATATCATCTGCTACGATTTGGATAGAGAGAAGCTTGCGCCCTTACGTCTTCCTAATTTCTGGCGCGAAATGAACCCACGATCGAGGTTATTAAGCTGTGTGTCTTTACAACTACATCCTAGAGATATTGGACAGTTGTTGATAGGATACACGGAAGGAGCTGTGATTTATTCGTTCAAACAAAACAAACCCATCAAATTCTTTCAATATGAAGTTCCAGCTGGAGCTCCTGGTGGAAATGGAGATCCCACAGGAAAGGGTGTTCCGAGACAACCACGTCTTACACAAGCTATATGGCACCCAACTGGAACATTCATTGCTACAGCGCATGATGATGCAAGCATTGTATTCTGGGATCCTAAAGACGGACGGATTATAATGGCTCGAACCCTACAAGATACACATGTAAATGTACCTGGTTCTCAACCGCAAGGTTCCGGTAATACCTTCTCATTGAAGGGAGATTTTGCAAAGATAGCTTGGTGCTGCAAAGGAAACCCCGATGATACTGGTCTACTCATAGCTGGTGGTATTCCCACTACCACACCGCAAAAAGGATTGACATTTATGGAGTTGGGAGTAACTCCTGTTTATGCGACTTCCACTTGGCAAATTCTGACTGATCACTTTGATGGAAAACGTTCAAACTTCCTACCAATTCCTGTCGATGTGGAGATAGCGGATTTTTGTCTTATTCCTCGTGCTTCTCCACATTTTGCCGGTGCTCAAGATCCCATTGCCGTTATAGCACTTCTAACATCTGGTGAGCTAGTTACATTAAGCTTCCCTAGTGGTCATCCTATCTCACCCACCAATCAACTCCACCCTTCTCTTACATTTGTTCATCCTTTCATCAATTTCGTGGCTGTATCTGCCGTTGATCGTGGACGATGGCTAGGAATGACAGAAACTCGAGCTATAGGTCCTCAACTTTTGAAAGGAGGGGCTGAAGGAGTAAAACATTTACGGAGATATGAAGCTCGTAATATTATTCAGACGGTTCACGGTGATGGTACAATCAGAATTTGGGACGCTGGTCATGGGGATGAATTAGAAAACTCCGGCATGCTACAAATCGATGTGGCCAGAGCTGTTGCCGGTGCTGAATTTGTCAGTATCTCTGCTGTCAACATGGCTTCAAGTACTGGTGAGCTGTGTGTTGGAACAGCAGCCGGTGAAGTCGTAGTTTATAGGTGGGGTGGCAATAGAGCCTATGGTAGCGAGCAACCGGCAAACGAGAGGCAACCGGGAGGTATCACGGATATCTCCATTCGTGCAGAGCCATCTCTCAAAGAAGGGTTACAGCCATTTATTCTTTATGATATGGCACAAGGACCCATAAGTGCGATCCGTATGTCAGATGTTGGATTTGTAGGAGTTGGGTCTGAAGGTGGAATCTTTTCAATCATTGATCTCCGAGGGCCATCGGTCATTTTCACCACTGCAATGAGCGACTTCATCAAGCAAGATAAAAGAAGTAGTTTTATGAGAAAAGGGAGTAGCCAAACTACTGCCAAACCAGAGTGGCCCGTATGTATTGAATTTGGAGTCATGACACTAGTTGATGATAAATACTCTAGCATTGCTTGTTTCGTGGGAACAAATAGTGGCAAGGTCGCCACATTCAAGATCTTACCACAACAAAATGGTGGATATACAGCTCAGTTAGCAGGGGTAACCTCTTGTTCCGATAAAGTCATTTCAATTACACCCATTGTAGCCGAAACAGGAAAACCTGCATCAGCAACAGGTCCTATCGTAGCTGCACTCCGCAATGGACAGCAAACACATGGTGCCCTTGTAGTTGGTAAGTTTACTATAGCCGTGGTTGCTATTGACCTCCTCTTCTATTTGAGGAGGTCATTAGCTTCTAACCCCTTCGGTCATCCCTTTATTGGCTTAATTCGTCATTACATATGATATAATACTAATGAATCTATAGTTACCCAAACTGAAGCTCGCATATTCAAACCCTCTAGTGCCAAAGGTGCTCACAAAACTTTCGATGATGTCTTTTGTGACTCTGCTACTGTAACCGAATTCGAACTTCATGGTTTCGCTCTCGTCGGAGTTTTTGGTGATGGAACAGCTCGCGCTTACTCACTCCCAGCACTCAAAGAAATTGGTTCATCGAAACTTGATATGCTGGACAAAACCCGCTCATCAAATAGTGTCGTCACACCTTCTGGGGATATTATTGGTTGGACTGGCCCTAGTGAGATAGCAATGGTTAATGTTTGGGGAACCGGACTTCCACTTGGAAGAAGTCAAGATAAATTGTTCAATCCTGAAGCATTAATTCCTCCTCGTCCCACAATCTCAAATCTCCAATGGATATCCGGAACTCAACATGTTTCTCCCACTGACCTCGATCTCTTAATTGGCGGTCCCGATCGTCCACCTAGTAAACGCATGCTTGCCGCTTCGGCCGAAGAAGAACGATTAGCTCGTAATTCTGGAGGTGGAGCTGGACCTAGTGGAAGTCAAGAGGGGTGGGGTGATTACATGACTAGACAACTTAATGAGAGGACGGAGAATCTTAATATCATGGGAGATAATTTGGACAAGGTACAAGAGAATAGTGCGGGTTGGGCGGATGACGTTAGTAAGTATGTCAATAAACAGAAGAGGAGCATGTTGTTAGGAGGAATTACTGGGAAATGGTTTTAAAGGGCAATTAAATGGACGGTAAGGGCAGATGAGTGTATTGAATAGGCGTTCTTGGGATTTTTTGGATACCTGGCTTGGGAATACATCGAGGATACTGAAAACCATCCGAGTTTTTTAAGTATACGAGAGTATGAATGATGGGTGTTAGACTAGTGGGTTTAACTTCATATCCCGTACGACATCTCGTTTCAATGAAAAGGTATTGCGATTTGACGTATGAATACAGAATCTATGTAGTTATCGATGTTGTGAATACTACTAATTGATATTTGATCTGGGTTAGAAGAGCATTGGGTACAAATACCCCGCTTAAGTTGTCTAGATCAGGTGGTGTCCGCTCGATATCATTGTAGTCTAAAATTGGCCAAGTATCTTCAGATTCATGTATCCATTCAATTGAATTATCTCTATGAAAGTTTCATAATGTAATAAGGAATGACATTACGTTCGGTTCGGTTTTTGCCAAACATGCGGTGGGTGGAAGAGCAAGGACCCCGAGCAGGGTATTTAGGGTTAATGTTGGGGCCGATTCCGGGACAAACAGGCAGGTTAGGGAACGGAGGATCCGATGAAGTTCTAATAAGGGTCTGATAATGGCTTCTACTAACAAGGTCAGTGGGTCCGAGATATCTTAGATACAGGTGTGTCTTTGTGTGGGTTTAAATTGGAGTGCTGTTTGTTTGTTTGTTTGTCTGTACTTGAGGGTTGAGTTGAAACGCAAGCCGCACATACTTGAGAGCCGGTTGGAATATTTAGGGGTACGTAGATTGAGTAAAGCCTTAGAAGAAATCAAAAGAAGGGAATTGCAAGATTATCGATTGCAACAGAATTACATAAGAGTGCTCCAAATGTTTTTATCATAAAAGTAGAATATCATTCATTCATTCACTCACTCACACTACATGCTGGCTAGCAGGTCTGCTAGTAGGTATGCGGACCGACAGGATACTACAAAAATAGACTTGGGAATATTTCTTGACATAATGATTTATCAGAAAGTGGAAAACAAGAAGATGGATTTTGGGTATTTCGAGAGTCGACAAGTGTCCCACCAGTCCATGTACCCACTGGTGGTCTCATGAGAAACCTCACGTCCTTCTTAGCATATACACTGCCACGGCCATATCTAGGTATCTGTGATATTTTCAACACAGAACATCGTCAATGAGCCAGTATGGCGGTTGGGTGGCCTGGAAATGCGGCATGGTGAAAGGTTGATGATCGAGAACTTCTCCAACGTTTAGTTGTCTGAATGAGTTGAAATTTTCATATTTATATAGCCATTTTCTTGCTCATCTTAATCCTGATCATCTCACATCAAGCCTCATCAGTTTCATTACATTCTAAAGTTTTCCATCTGCAAGACACTCAAGTGGATTCCAAACCTCTTTCAAGACCATAGAAAAAAGTCTCTCCTCTACTAAACAATAAACATGCCGACCCAAGGTGTCAAGAAGACAGTCAGCTTCGCCATTGAAAAAAACACAACACACGAAGCACCCAAGCACAAGAATCCATTTGATGATAAACGAGCCAAAGACGGAAAGAAGAGAACCGCTTCCAGTCCGGAGCGACGGGGAGAAACGTCAAAGTCAAAGTCACAGAGGACCATTTTACCGCTTAAGGGGGCCCAAAAATGAGAAAAGGCATTTCGTTGTTTTGTTTTGATGTAGAACTGAGCTTGTAGTTGGAGATTGGAGATTAGATATGGTCTGAGATCTATTGTCTTGCGAGTTGGGCGTTCAGGCGTTTGGGTGTTTCGTTACTAGCTAGCTAGCTGGCTGGCTGGGCTTCACTTGGACATAGTCCAGATTAGATTAATCATTGAATGATTAGTAAATACGGATGAAAAATTTGAATCTCATGGACTCATTCACTGCTATCACCGTCGCAATGATTTCTCTGTTGAGTGAAAATGATGATATATACATGGTTGGATGTGTCTGCTACTGTATTTGGACATTCTCCTGTCAGTGCTACCATCAATTGTAGTTGTACAAATAGAAGTCAACAATGGCCCCTATCTCGGGAAGACATTTTCAAATAGAAGATTCCATATGTAGCTCGGAATATGAATAGGACTTTAGTTGTATTAAGGTATGGATTTAGTACTCAGGATGGTATAACATCGAAAGAACCACCAACAGGTGCATAGACTGATGGGACACTTTTTAACTTTCGAAATTTTTAATAAATTCATTCTTCAATTGTGTAATATCAGAATTTGTCTTTTTGTTGTCCAATTACTAATGAATCATCGTGATAATTCCTAAGATATACGAATCAATATTCTAAGAGATATTCTCCAGTCCATTCTTGTAGTGGGCTAGCCTATTCATGAATATGTGACAAGTACTGTCGATAATCCAATTCATCAGCAGGGAGAGATGAAATAAGAACAAAATCATTACATATAATGTATCAACGCAAGAAAAGGGCCTCAAGGTCACATGAAATATGTTCATAATTGTTATGCTACACTAAAAGCATTCGAAAGCCTATTTGATATTCCTATTTAGAGTATCATTATTGACTTTTTGTATTCATCATGTAACTATCTTGATATTTGCTTTCCTCCCAGTCATAACATATCGTAACGCGCTCAATGAATTCTAAAATCAAAAACTATGTATTGGGTATGGGGTATGGGGTATTGAAATTAGGCGGCCATGACAACATCAACTTGATGTGTAACACCAGCCTTCCCGGAGATTGGCTTCTCAACACCATCCATCTCCATGTCATCATCTCCAGCACCCTCTTCTTCCTCGCCTTCCTCATCGGATTCGCCACTGCTCTCAGCCTCAAGATCTTCACTCTCATCACCAGTTTCTTCAGCAGCAGCTCCCTCAGCTTCTGCGCCAGCCATCTCTGAATCTTGTTCTATTGCATCTGGGTCAACTGCACCACCTTCCTCTCCCTCAACTTCCTCGTCCTCATCCTCTCCAGCTTCTTCGGCGCCATACTCTTCTCCATCAGCGACCAAATCTGCCTCAGGTTGTTCAGGTGGGAATTCAGCAGGGGCAGATGCATCAGAGTCCCTGTAAATCAATGTTAGCGTGGCAATTTGCCTAACGAGCGCATGGTAACTCACCACTTGATAGCAAATCTAGTGACACGGGGTTTCTCAGCAAGAACATTTCTCTTGACTCGGTCTAGGAGTGGCTTGGCGGGGGGATCGGCGTTCAATTCCTCAGAATCATATTCGTTGTTAACATAATAGCCGACTCTAACAAATTCTCTACCATCGTAGGCGCAAGTGAGAAGAATAACAGTAACACCGAGGATTTCTGCGTCTGGGATTCGCTTGGTGTCTGGGGCATCTGCCTGGAAGAGGAATTTGTTTGTGCCGACTGGGATAGGACCGACAAGGAGAGAATCGAGTTCTTGGTCATGTTCATCGCTTTGTTTTGTTAATTTTTGATTTGAAGTAGGTAGAAACTTGAAGAGGTGGAGACATACGACGTGGCGGAACCAACATAGGTCAATTTCCATTCGAGATCTACGATGAACAAGTAGATTAGTGATTGTAAAGATGGAGGCGAAGACTATCCCAAGAGGGGCAGAATAGAAACTTACCCTTTTGCAATGCCTCAAGACACTCAAAGGTAATCTCAAACTCATAAGGATCCCCAAATTTGGCCGGATTGTTGAGGACATTGACACCGAGAAGTGAGACGACAGACATCTTGAAAGTGGTTGATTTTGCTGTTTCGTATAATGTTTAGATGAGTTCCAAGTATCGATTCAAAATCTGTATTCTCTTTACCCAAAAGATGCCAATCGAGTGAATGTTGTGAGGTTGTGAAAATAGTATGGTAGTGATGGTATTGTGTATTGGATGAAGAGAAGAAAGCACGGGGGGGGGGTCGAGACGAATAAAGTCGATAAATTGGTTGATGGGGCAGCATTTAGTTCCAAATACCACGGTGAGTAATGGCAGTATTAACGCGTGTGGAAAATCCAAATCGCGTGTATTGAGATGTTTGAACCGCGATTTCCACTTTAGACATTACGCTAGGCCTATCTGATATTAGCGCGCCTCTCTCATTTTTTATCGCCTTCTTTCCAAGGTTGGTGCCCTCGAGGTACTTATTAGTTAAGAGCTCTCAACTTTTGGCGATATCTACAAGGAAGGAAATCTTGTTTTCTTTTCTTAATGAGTCTCTCAACAGCAACAACAATCAAGAACATCAACAGTTGATTGATTTAGATACCCTACCTACTTTCTTTGTTGCGCCGACGATCCTTTGACTTTGCGCGCGAGTTTGTTGCACTTTCTGCACAGGTTAGCCTTACCTTAGCTTGTCCTCCTCAACATCTTTCCACTACAACGACACACCCGCATTTGCTAACTAATTGTCAATGATCTTCTAGACACCTTTAACCATTAATATTTGCAAAACCTACCAACTTTACTCAGCCTCGTCGCTCGCGCATCAAAACAATAAATCAGAACGGTCTTGTCTTCAAAATGGCGGAGGAAGATGCAGATATAGCTCTTTTACATCAGTTTCAGGCAGGTCAAGAAGCTACGTCTTGGGAAGATGGAGATAATGGAATCGCAGAGGGTGATCTACCTTCCAATACAGAAGATAACAACGAACATGTCAAGCAAGATTCCGTTAAAGATGCCCAAGTTTCTCGTGCTTTGTCTCCTTCAGGCGCAGCTGCTTCGGCCGCTGGCGACGATTATGACCCTTCCTCTGTTACATCCCTTCCAGCTGTGGTAACTGAACAAGATTCTATAAGACCCAGCTCTCAAACTTCTGTGCGCAAACCAAAAACTGTCGGAGGATTTATTGCAGATGATTCTGATGAGGAGAATGACGAATCTACACCAATTAATACTGGTCATTTGCAACTTCCAGCCTCTGATGACCCCAAACGATCTCCTTCTCCATTGCAAAATTGTATTACTCAACAGGAAGTACCCATCAAAATGGAGAATCAAGTTGATTCCAAGCCCGAGGCACTTTCCTCTGTTCCCAATTCCATTAACCCGAGTAGCGTTGGAACACCTATAGAACAATCTTCGGTGCAAGTGCCCATTCCTGTTGGTACATCACAAAGTACATCTGTTCCTAGAGCTCGCCTACCCCATGATAAGATCGGTATGCTTGAAGATCGGGTCAAGGAGGATCCTCGAGGTGACATGGAAGCATGGCTTTCTTTGATTGGTGAACATCGCAAGCGTAACAAGTTGGATGATGCCAGAGCAGTCTATGAAAGATTTTTAAAGGTCTTTCCACATTCTGTAAGTTATAAGTCATGTGCAATCTTTTCCCTCGCGATCCTTACTAACAGCGAATCAGGCGGAGATTTGGGTTGCTTATACTGAAATGGAACTCGAATACGAAAACTTTAGTGCAGCAGAACAAATCTTTGGCAAATCATTATTGACGGTCCCGAACATTCAATTATGGTCTGTTTATTTGAACTACATACGCCGCATGAATGACCTTAATGTCGATCCCAGTGGTACAGCTCGTGCAACCGTGTCTCAAGCATACGATTTTGTGTTGGCAAACATTGGGATTGATAGGGATTCTGGTAAAATTTGGCAGGATTATATTCAATTCATTCGTAGTGCACCTGGTTCAATTGGTGGCAATAGTTGGCAAGACCAACAAAAGATGGATCAATTGCGAAAAGCATATCAACGTGCCATCTGTGTTCCCATGTCAAACGTGAATGAATTGTGGAAACAGTATGATCAATTTGAGATGGGCTTGAACAAGATGACGGTAAGTTTTGGTTCTCAAATTTCGTTATGGTTTAAAACTGACAGGTCATGTTAGGGTCGTAAATTTCTTCAAGAGAGATCTCCAAATTACATGACTGCAAGAAGTGCGAATACTGCACTTGAAAATATCATTCGCGGACTTCAACGCACAACTTTACCTCGACTTCCACCGGCTTTTGGATTTGAGGGTGATCAAGAATATTTACATCAACTCGATCTATGGAAAAAGTGGATATCTTGGGAACAGGAAGATCCTTTGGTTTTGCAGGCGGATGAGCCGGATGCTTACAAACAGCGCATCTTGTATGTCTACAAGCAAGCTGTCATGGCATTACGCTTTTGGCCTGAGATCTGGGTAGATGCTGCTGAGTGGTGCTTCAACAACAACTTAGACAAGGAAGGCGACACTTTTCTCGCCGATGGAATTGCCGCAAACCCTGAAAGTTGTCTATTAGCTTTCAAAAAAGCCGATCGACTTGAATCTACGCTCTCTACCGAGGAAGCTGGGAAGACTGATGTTGAGAAAGGAACAATTGTTCGGGCACCTTACGCCAAACTTCTGGAATCTCTTTATGAACTGATCGCGGAGTTGAAAGTCAGAGAGACAAAAGAAAAGGCCAAACTTGAGGAAAACTCAGCCATCGACGCTTCTATTAGTGCAATTGTGAGAAAGGCAGAGGATGATGATGATGATAGTGATCCTGATAAAGATGCCCGAGAAAGTGCTAAAGCTGCCCAACTGAATGCCATCACACAGGGTTATGAAATGCAGAGAAAACTTTTGCAGAGAACCGTATCTTTTTCCTGGATTGCACTAATGAGGGCTATGCGACGCATTCAAGGAAATGGTGCAATTGACGCCAAAACCGGATCAAGATACGTCTTTTCTGAGGCCCGTCAACGCGGCATGATCACAAGTGAAGTTTACGTTGCCAGCGCGTTGATTGAACATATGGTATACAAGGACAAATCTGGTACTAAGATCTTTGAAAGGGGTGCTAAACTTTTCCCAACCGACGAAGCCTACCTGCTAGAGTATCTAAAGCACTTGATTTCCATTTCTGACATCACCAGTAAGTATTTTACCTCAGTAATTTTCTCGTCCATGCTAATCATGATATAGATGCTAGGGTAGCTTTCGAAACTGCAGTTAGTCGTCTAGCACAGAAACCTGAAACTGTTTACAAAACAAAGCCACTCTATGTTTACTTCCATAGCTACGAATCTAAATTTGGAACACTAGATCAAATCAAGAAGCTAGAAAAGCGCATGGCAGAACTCTTTCCGGATGATCCAAAGCTTCTCAGGTTTTCTTCGCGTTACAGTGTGGATGGATTCGACCCTACTGCCGTACGACCAATTGTTTCGCCTGCTTCACAAATGAGACCTAAGTTGGTCATGCAATCAATTGAGCAAGCCCCATCCGTTCCAGATAGCCCACGTCCTCAATACGTACAAGAGCAAAGCCCTCGCCCACAGCAACCGCCACCGTTTATGCAGAATCAAAACACAAACTCACCAAAGCGGCCATTCCCAACCGAAGATTTTGAAAGCGAGCTCAACCCTCCAAGAAAACTCGCTCGTGGTCAGTCTCCTCTGAAGGGAGCTGCAGGACGCAGATTGGCGCAACAAAAGGGAATACAACAAACCCTAGGCACACCTGCATGGCAATCAAACGCCGCACCATATGTGATTCCAAGAGATATCACATTCCTCCTTAGCATTATTCCTCGGTCTGATATCTATCTTCGCGACCCACAATTGAAGGGCGTCAAATTCATTCCAAATGACTTGGTGCAGCTCCTTGCCCGTACTGAGGTACCGGACTTTATGCAATGGAAAAGTGCGCGAGAACAACCTCAACAGCCACAACAATCACAACAACGCTATGACGGTATGACACCCAGTTACCAAGCTCCCAATACTCGTGAATCACATGGTTATGGTGTACAAAATACTGGAAATAATGGATATTCTGGGGAGCCGCAGCGTGTGTCGCAGCCTGGTTATCTTCCTGTAGATGACCGAGTTTCAAGCGTAATTCAGGGTCATGATTACACCAGGTCTCCGGCTACACCCCAGGATAATCAATGGGGAGGCGGGTATAGCCAAGCAACTTCTCACTCACGAAATGCGAGTTTTGAGAATAGAGGATGGCAAGGGCAGCAACAACAGCCTGGAGCATATATTCAACCTCAATGGCCCGGCAATGGAAATGCCAATGGTGGATATTATCATTGAAGCTAACTTTTGAATCTTCTACAGGATATTCTTATCGATAATGATATTTCTTTCAGCGATCATGATTCTGTTGTCGACCTCACATCAAAAAGTTTCCTTACTTCGTAATCTCAAAACCAGACGCAAAATGTATATTTAAACAACCTTTCTTCTTCACCATACCCTACATATCTCCGAGTTTCTCCAAATTGACGTCGTTTCTGGTGGTTGATGGGAGGAGTGGCACGGATGAGGTATTCCTGGTTCGCCAGATTCTTTTCCGCTAGAGGTTCTGCGCCTTACCGGTTATTCGTTTGGTCGAAAGGTGTTGATTGTAACGAAACAGAAAACTGTGCACAAGGATATGCAATTCTATCTCTTCGTAGTATGGCGTTTGGGAGGGAGCTTCAAGTTTTACTACATTATGCCAGCCAGTCAGCTCTGAATGTATATTAAAGAAGAACATGGCGTAATCGATGAATGCAAATGATTATTATCATACCAAAATGAGTTCCTGTGCATATTTTTCTGTTCAAGCCTTCTGTTTGATTCCTTGGCTTGGCGAGGGGTAGTGGACGATTGATGTTACACTGCATGCATAAGTACCTGTGACACAAACTACGATGTGCCATATAGTAGTTATCTGATGTACCAACCAACAGGGGAGCTCAAGGTGCATGCGTGTTTCAACTTTTACTCTTGTGTACATTTACTACAATCAATCCATGTTTGGAGGGGAGAAGGACTGGTTGTCATAGTCATGGTACTAATCTTTCTATGCCTCTGTTTTTACCACCCTCCCTTCTGTACTTCTACCCCCTCGGTCTCTTGCCAAACCATCTCTCCGTCTTGCTTTGTTCACGTCGGTGATGGATCGAAATTGGAGGTTAGACTTGGGAATACAATGTCATACGTGTTGAGCAGAAAGATAAGTCACAAAGTCATGCCTTAAATCAATCGTTCCATTGCATACATGTGTATGGCGTATAGGCAAGCAATTACTGCCTTGATCTGCATCGCGCATAGGCGCATAAAACGGCGCAAAACCAAACACAAAGGTGCCTTCGATGAAGAAGGCCAACCAATCAATGCCATATATTGTAGATCTTCATGTATGCAATAAGCAAGTATCCAAACTGCTTCAAGGTATCAAGTTGACTCATTGATGACACTTGATTGCTGGCTCATAATAAGAATTGGGATTCATTTTTTGTTACAGATAAATACTAAAATCACCGTCACCTTTCCTCACACTGATCTCTCATCTCATATTTCTCACTTTGGGTTTGAGCTTTAATTCACCTGTGGAGGTTCCTTGCGTCAATCGGAAAAAGAGAGAAGGTACCTTGTCGGTTCTTTCCAATTTCCAATTGGTTTCTACACTAGCGCCAAATCTACGTTGACTTAGTCTCGCTGTCGCTTCTATCTCGTCCCTCGATTTCTTTTCCACGACAACAACAACAACAACCTTTCTATCTACAACATCAATTTTCTCTTCTACGCCTTAGTTTCTATCGATCTACGCAACAAAGCGCAAGTAAGTAATTCTTTTCATCAATATTCGAGTTGCTTTGGCTTTCTGTTCGAAGTGGACTTGAGAAATCAGTCTTCACGTGAAGTCGCATTCGTTTGCTCTGTTGACTACTGCGGCTGCTTGCTTTTTCTTAGCAACCCAGTTTCTGAACTGCAAACACCACATTTATCCATTACAACAATCGCTACCTTCTCATCTAATATTTCTTCAGCCTTCAATTTCATCTCAAATTGTTGTGGATTCATCTCAATCTTTCGCATAGACTAATCTCATTACATAGCTTTACTGCCACAATCTCTGCTTGCTGCCACCCACAATTACAGCTAAACAACAGCAATTCTCAACGGTGATCAACTTTTGGTAAGTCAAACAGATTGATTATCTTCTGACATCCTTGCCACTTGCTTCATATTTTGTTTTCGCCGTTGCTATTCTCACAACCTAACATCTTTCTCCCATTGTTTCCCCAACGACGATCTATCAATCTCACATCACTTTCCCGATCTAAATTTTTACCATTTTTGTTCTTTCGAGCCATCTATTCATCCTCGTCCGAGATTCTCGTTCCATGCATAACAATTACTAACACACTGCTTCTCAAATTATAGACGCCACCAAGATCGAGATAATGGGTGCCGGTCAACAGCAGCGTCGCGATCAGGGTCCACCTTCATCTGCTGTAAACTCTGGTCAGCAGCAATCAGTTCCTTCAGTATCACAATCAGTTGCTGGTTGACAACAAACCAAATCATCAGTCATTCCTCAAGTTGACGGACCAAATGAGCCACGCCAGACTCCATTTGGGCCTAGTCTTGGCTTTGATCCCGCCAGAGACCCGAAGAAAGATGAACCCAAAAAGATGCGTTGTGAGCTTCCATCTTATCGCGAAAATGTGAGTAATATCTTTGTTGTTTCTATTCGTTTGGTCATGGTGTTTTTACAATCTGTGTGGAAGCAGTTGCTGCTTCAAGGAAGTATGCCAGGCTGCGTGGTGTTATGATTCGAGCCATCTGGATGGAAATCTGTACTACATTCACTTTTTGACTCTATGGTTTTTACCTCGCTGTTCCTACGCGCACCTCAGGTCAACAGGCTGTTGTACTTGTCCATCAACTTCCATTTCTCACGTTTGTGCCCCTCTTTACCTTGACACTCCCCGGCATCTTGCCCACTCAAACCGGAAGAGCTAGTTGCTTGATTGGATTGCTACTATTCCTGGAAGGAGTAACGAAAAATCAAAAGGCAGTGACCCACCCATCCTCATGCCCAGTCATACCCCGCTCTATGACCAACTAAGTTCAGACAGGATTCACTTCCTCAGAGCATTAGCGCTCTTTCTCTTCCTTTCCCCCTTCCACTAGCTCCAATCTACTGCCTACAAAAGACTTCTCCTCTGCCTTCAATTCCCATCCCCCTTACAACCAAACACTCTAAGCGTTTCAACTCTTTACCCTTCCTTCAACCATCTTCAACCCTTACGCATATCACAACAAACCACTATCCTTCCAGTCATTACAAGCACAATCAAATCCACCACATTCACAAGTCTTTACTGCCGGTTGATACTTGAGCCAGCACTTCTGACTTGCTTTCTCACCTCATATCTTTATCCTCCAAAAATCCTCATCTTTATCCGCTGTTTCTCTTTTCCTATCACTCTTTTCTCAAACTTGATCAACTGCAAAAATGGAACAGTATCATTTCTTCAAACGTGAAACTAATGTCAAACAGTTTGACAAGCCCCCCGAAACCATTCTTCCAGCTCGCCCTGGATACAACTCTCAAGGCAAGCAAATCAGCATTCGAGTCAATCAGTTCAAAGTCCTGGATGCTCCTAGCAAGGATGTATACCAGTTTGATGTAAGTATTGAAATATTCACATGGCTCACCTTCCAAATACTAACAAATATCAAGGTTATGGTAGGTCTAGGTGCTGAGAAGATGGGACTTATCAAGAAGGTCTGGGAATCCAAGACTGTTAAGAGAGAGTTGGCAAAGCATGGCAAGTGCTGGCTCTGGGATGGCAATAAGATTGCATGGTAAGTGATTTTGCTTACTTTCACCCATTTCTCACACCTTGCTTATGTTTCTTAGGTGCTCAAATCCAATTGCCCGTGGTGAATTCCGCATTTTCGTTGATCTTGATCTCGAGGCTGGCAAACCAGCTGGAAACCCCGATCGCATGATTTACTGCACGGTCAGGCAAACAACCACCATCAGAATGGCTTCTTTACACGGCTATCTTAATAAGGAATGCGACTTTGATAACAATGTTCTTTGCGCCATCAGTAAGTCTTGTTGGTGTAACCCCCAATGAATGTAACTAACTCTCATGATAGACTTCCTTGATCATATGATTCGTCAATGGCCCAGTGAGATATACGTTGTTCAAAAGCGTAGCTTCTTCGCCCGTGGGATTGAACGTTGCCCATTGGACATCACAATCGAGGCCATGAAGGGTGTTTACCAATCCATTCGCCTTTGCAACCATCTCAATGAGAAGGGTCCTGCAATTCGTGGCCTAGCTGTCAATGTTGATGTTGCCAATGGTACATTCTGGACCTCCCAGGACTTCATGCAGGCTGCTCGCAACTTGTGCAGTGTTCCTCGCAACAAGGCACTCGATTACGATGTCTTCCGAAAGCTTCTAAGACCTGAGCAGAAATCCATGCCAAGTGGTAGACTTGAGAAGTCTGCAGAATTCTTGACACTCGAAAAGATGAAGAAGCTGAAGTTCACGTTAAAACATCACGGCAAGAAAGATGGTAAGCTACTTCTCACCAGCCGCAATTGGTAATTACTAACATTTGACTTTAGACTCTAAGATTTACACAGTGAAGAGATTCACTTTCAAGCATGAATCTGAGTATGCCGCAGATGGTGCAAATTCCAAGAACCATTTCTTTACACCTAAAGATACTGGAAAGGAGATCTCTGTATACAACTACTTCAAGTCGAAGTATAACATTAATCTCAAGTATTGGTGGGCTCCTCTCATTGAGACAGAGAAAGCAGGATTCTTCCCTATGGAAGTGTGTACTTTGGCCCCGAGCCAAAAGTATCAATATAAATTAGATCCTAACCAGACGTCCTCCATGATCAAATTTGCGGTTACTAGACCAAAGGTCAGAATCCAATCGATTGAGCATGGTCTTGGGATGTTGAAATGGAACGAAGATCCATATCTTGCTCATTACGGTTTCAAGATTGATCGAAGCATGACCATGGTAAGTTATTCTCTCTTGTTGTACTCTTTGATATATAATTACTAACTCTTCTTTAGACTCAAGCTCGTCTACTTCAAAATCCAATTGTTCAATTTGATAAGGCTGTCGCTGATCCAAAGACATCCGGACGTTGGGACTTACGTGGCAAGAAGTTTCTATACGCTAATCCAGAAGCACTAGTCTCTTGGGGTGTTGCCATCGTTGACAACTGTATCCAGGAACCTGCTGTCAAGAACTTTCTTCAGGTGTTCATTCATACTTACATTGGCCATGGTGGTAGAGTCACCAATAAGACTCCGCCCATCATGAAGATTTCTGGTGCTCCGGACAAGATCGCTGAGGGAGTTCAAACCGTTCGCAATGCTGCTGGTCAACAAGCTAGGCAAATCCCTCAAATTTTGTTCTTCATCTTACCTGATCGAAATTCTTTCATGTACGAACGCTTCAAGAAGAACAATGAGTGTCGCTTTGCGATGATGTCTCAGAGTAAGTATGGCGCTCCTACTCCAAAATCATTGACTAATTGATCACAGTGATGAACGTTGCTCATGTTGCCAAGGCCCAGCCACAATATTGCTCCAACGTTTGTATGAAGGTGAATGCAAAGCTTGGTGGTACTACATGTAAAGTAGCAGACACCAAGCCACCAAAGCCTTTCTTTCCCCGGGCAACAATGGTCATTGGTGCGGATGTCTCTCACGCCACACCAGGATCTCCACAATCTTCCATGGCCTGTTTAACAATGTCAATGGACTCTACTGCATGCAGATATGCTGCTGCAGTCCAAACTAATGGAAAGCGTGTTGAAATGATCTCGCCTGATAACATCAACTCAATGCTCGTTCCGTTGTTTAGAGAATGGGTCGCCAGAGTCGGCAAGGGATCTGGACCGATGCACATCTACTATTTTAGAGACGGTGTGTCCGAAGGTCAATTCGAACATGTTATTAACCAAGAGGTTAAGAACATGAAGATCGCCCTCGAGAAGGCATTTGGTCCAAAAGCTGCAGCAGTAAGTGATTGAACTTTTCGATTCTTCATGATATCTCTCCTAACAGCCTTTAGATTCGTTGGACTGTGACGGTGTGCACCAAGCGACATCACTTGAGGTTCTTTCCAAAGGACAATGATATGGCCGCTGGTGATAAGAACGGAAATGCCCTTCCAGGTACACTTGTCGAACGAGATATCACTCATCCGTTCGAGTATGATTTTTACTTGAGTTCCCATTCGGCCATTCAAGGAACTGCTCGCCCAGTTCACTACCAGGTCATCATGGATGAAGCTCAGGTCCCAGTCAATGACTTCCAGAGAATGGTCTATCAGCATTGCTATCAGTATATGCGTTCTACTACTCCTGTCTCCTTGTGTAAGTTTCTAAATCCTGGGTCATTTTTCCTTGTACTAATTTTTTCTCAGATCCTGCTGTCTACTATGCACATTTGGCTTCTAACCGTGCTCGTGCTCATGAGGCTATTGGCCATAGTGCTGGACCTCGCGGTGGAGAGAAGTTCCTTGAAAAGCAGGCAAAGGAAGCACAAAACAAAGTCGCTGGTAAGGCACTCTCTAGTCAGACTGGTTCAAGCCAGGTGGTGGTTGAAGATGTTCCACTACTTCCTTTGGGACAACTCAGTCAGAATGACAAAGTCAATCCGGATGTCCTCGCGAAGCTTCGTACTGGCATGTGGTACATTTAAGTACTTATATTACTTCATCACCAACACGATCTGTGACCCTTGTCCTTGATCTTAACACCATTTTACTTCTTCATTTTGTTTTATTACAACTTTTTGATCCTCGGATCCCTGATCTCATAATTTCTCAATCTTTCTCTGCTCGCTAGTTGCTTTGGCAATTGGTTTATGAGGGATTTGGGAATAGGACTTGTACTTTCACTTCTTAGGACTTTGATCTCATCTCGAATTATTTTTTTGAGGGATTGAGTTTTCACGGGTTCCTCTCCTTTATTTATGCATGTGGGTAACTGGAAGTCGCTATGGACTTGATGATGGGAATGATATTATTGATCGAGAAAAGGGTTATTTAATTTAGCGGTGCGATAGTTGCAAGATGGGTTCCTTTTCCTTTTCATTTTAGTTTAACTTTTAGTTTGATGTTCTCGACTGAGAAATCACCTTACTAAAGTGCAGATATGAATGGGAATTGATCTTCTTGCGGTTGGTACTTAGTTAGGTTTTAAGGAAATAAAAATTTGCGATTGCATTCAAAATCAAGACTCTTGCTGGTGATTTATAAATAGAACTTATCCTTTTGCAGTGTTTGATGGGTCAGAAAATGGACATATTAAAAAGCGACCACAAGAGAACTCATGAAATATATATTGATTCTGGAAACTACCTGAGAGAGATGGCTATTTTGGTACATTTCTACAAGGATGAATGGATTTAATTTATGTAGAACTCTGAAATATAGAGAACGAAGGAAGAGGCATAGTAGGATAGAATGTAACGTCGATGAAGTGTGTAAGAATAATTAGTTGTGGGGTATGGTACAGGCACAAGACTGCAGAAGGATCTGAGATTTTGAGTGTAATCCTCACGAATGTCTTTAACGTAGCCCTTGGCAATAATAAAAGTTGGCTTGATTAATTGGTGAGCCCTTGAGCCCAATTGAGTGATTGAACTCGAATGAAAGATTGAATTCGAATGAGAGGTGAAGGTCATCCAAGCAACTGAATCGAATTTTTTAGCCTCCCTCTAGACAAGCACAAGACTTGCCACAAGCACAATCGAAATTATAATCATAACGACATACACTCAATTTCAAAGACAAACTAATCCGGTATTTTTCTACTTAGTTGGCCTGTCAATTGAGAAGGTGATTTCGCTATCCCCACGAGTCGACACTGACCTGTGTCTTCGTCTTTCAGCAATGGCGTTAGCACAACCATAACCACATTTACTTATACACTTGGTATAAATGTACATCTGATACTTGAGAAATACTAGTTCCTACCCGATCAATACTTAATGTACGAGTTCTCTTTGTGGTATGAAGATATGTTGATATACCAAATACTAATTCCTCCTTGATCAATACTCAATGTATGAGTTCTTTCGTGACATGAAGATGTGTTGATTTACCGGGTCAGTACCAAGCATTTCTCAAGAGAAGATGTTCGAACTTCGAAAAGGTTATAAGTCGAGAAACTACTGAATACTAAAAACGCTAAATCATAGTTCCATTCTTAGTGAAGAACACAATTGATTATAAAAACAGATTCCTCACATAAGATACACTTGTCCTCAAGAATCTTTTGAACACGGAAATTACCTTGTGAGTAATTTTCTGGAAATGACACAGAATTCACGAAATACATACCAACAAATTGATATTCAAGGCCAGCAACCATGAATGACATCACTTCACCTACACAAAATATATCCTCCACCTTCTCTTATTCCAATTCCACCGACGTTCTGGAAAACCATTTGGACATATACATAAACGTATAGTACCACCATGGGGAATTATATTGATCTGTAGCAGTCCGGTATTCTTCGTTCTGAGCGTTTTTCTGTATTATGGTTGGAGAGCGTATCGTACAAGACCTAGTTCTCATGAAACAAATGAGGGAGATGAAGAGAGTGGGGGAAGGGAGGGGAGAATTAAAGGAGGAGAAAGAGCAGGGAGGGAAAACACTCGGGAATCTGGTGGGAGAGATGAAGTGGTAGGGACATTTGATGCATATGTGAGAGATGGTTGGCATAGACAGAAAATGGTGACAATAAATGCAACTTTGGTTGACAAGGGACCCTTTAAGATGGAGATGAGTGAGCTTAGGTCTTTTGAGGGATGAGGGATATGAGGGGTGAGGATATGGGATATGGGATATGGGATATATATCAATAGCTTCACTGCCTACCTATCCGGCAGTAAAAGGACAAATGTTTGAATTGTGTAGTGGAACGATGAGAGGGAAAAAGATTGAAGTACCTCCCCAACCCAGGCCAGACCAGCCTCACTAAAAATCATCCCTGGTGGTTTATTCGCAAAGGAAGCTCAACCCCACGGGATTGTGTTACATTCAAGGTGCACTTGCAACCAGTTGAATACTTTCCCCACTCCTCGAGTACATTACACTGCATTACATTGAATCGACTATGGACTGCCTAGTGTTGATTCTATGCAAAGGATTGGAGAAATGTGAGGGATGAATGAATGAACCAGGAAATGTGAGGAAAGATATCGAGAAGAAGAATAGCCTGTACACAGGACCTACTTATGTATTAATTAATTGATCAATCGATTGCTTACTTGCTTGCTTGCTTCCTTGCTTTATTGGATCCTGCAGTCTTTTGTCCATTTCATTCCAGTATTTCCATATTCCGCAGCTGGTCAGTCCACGCATGAATGCAACGGAAAATGAAAAACATGTCTCGGACAACCTTATCTAAGATTTCAATCTCTCCCCCTTTTCCTATGCCCTCTATTCATGAAGGTTCTCTGTGGAAGAGTGTCTGTCTGTTTGTTGGCGAGGAATTGTTTGCTTTATATCTTTCCTACCAAGTATCAAGGAAGAGAAAAGATCCAAAAGAACAAATCACAATTAGACCATCTCGCCTGTCAGCCCACCAAGCCACCTACGGGTTCATTCATGTCTGATCCATCATTCGTCAATCCATAACACCATACAAATAGACCGGATAATCCCTACTCTCTATACTTCAATTCTCATCATCCATTGGCTCACATACCCCTGGCATATCTCCGCATATTTACCTTTTATCATATCATCCCATTCATCCCAATCTCTCGAATCTCTCGAATCTCTCAACTCTCCATTTCTTTTCCTTCCCCGGAGAGTTCAGTCTAGGATTTGATTCAGATTACCTTTTTTTTCTTCCACGTCTCCATCAGGTCTTGTATTGACTCGGGGGTCACAAACGGATTACCCAATACAAACATTCGAGTCAAACCAGATGGGAAAAAGCAGAAAGAGTGAAATATCATTTTAATAGGTAGGCCAAGAAAATGATATCAGACCAGTGTCGTATGGTATGACTTGACTCAACACGTCCTGCCCTTCCTTGTCTACTTGTTTGTCTCGGGAATTTGGAGAAGACTAATTGAGGGGCGTGGTTGTACAAATGAATTGTTGGGTGTGCCACACCTTTTTCTTTTCTTTCATCGTTACTTACATATAGATCCTCAAAGTCTACAAATGTATAGACCATTCCACTTCTTCGCGAGAATAGGAGAATACATGTACGCCAAACCCAATTAAAGAGGAAATATACTATTAAAAGAAAGGGACACTTAACGTTAAGATGGATTGGAATTAAAATAGACGCGGGATAGATTATATTTATATTACAGTCTGTGCGGAATTTCTTCTTTCGACTAGAGAAGACAATTGGGGTTTCGGAGGTTAGTTGGAAGAAGGATATTCGAATTGGATCAAACTGTTTTAAATCAATTGGGTCGAAGGTTTGGCGCAATTGGGAAAAGGAAAGAAAGGAGAAAGGATATAAGGGAATTTGTGAGTGAATGTGGAGGAAGGTAGGAAGGTTGGAGGAAGACACACATACACACATACATGCACACATACATACACAGACGAACGACCGAACGAACGAACGGGATATCGAGCAAACAAACGAACGAACAGACGTTGAACGGACAGTGAACGCTCAGCTAAGAATAGGTATCTGCGACAACCAATTTGGTTTCGAGTGAGAGTTTCAACTCTACTTATACCATACCTCAAACACCTTCTCAAACAACTTGTCCTTCTGCTTTCGCCCTTAAATAAATCCTACCAATCGATCAATCTTCAATCATTTTCCCTCCTAACTTGTCTCCGCAAACACCTCACCATACTCTCTCACACACAAAAGACCATGGCAGCAACCTCTTATGACTCCAATCGCATAGCCATAACCATCCTAGGCGACGGTGGCGTGGGCAAATCCGCTTTAACCCTCCGCCTCGTAAAATCCCAATGGACATCTGACTACGACCCTACCATTGAAGATTCCTATACCCTCACACGACGCATTGATGGCCAAACATATCATCTCTCTATAACCGACACCGCAGGTCAAGAAGAATATCGCGGGATGTGGCAAAGTGCCAATGGCAGTATGAGAAGTGATGCTTTCTTAATGGTATATGATATTACACGACGGGAAAGTTTGGATGCGCTGGATTGGTTCGATGAATTAGTTACCATGGAGGGAGAAGTTCGAGGCGAAGAATGGAGAAGAGCGCAGGTCGAATCTTCTCTTTCGAAATCCCGTTCGAAAACAAAGAAATTCCAAAGCTCAAATGCAAAATCAATACAAGGGGGAGGATTCGATTATGGATATTCGCCTCCAATTAAAATCATCGCGGGAAATAAATGCGATCTGCAAGAATCACGCGAGGTGACGGCTTCGCAGGGTTTAGAATGGGCCAGAGCAAGAAATTGTGGGTTTATGGAAACAAGCGCGAGGAGTATTGTTAATATTGAGGAGACTTTTGCGTTGATTGTTAGACGAGTTGTGGAGGGAAGAAAGAGGGCAATGATGGATAGGGAAATGATGGATAGAGGGGAATTTGGGGGTGAGATATCGGGAGTGCGTATGGATGGGATGGATAGGGAAAGGGAGAAATTGGGGACTAGAAGGGCGATGACGAAACCATTGACGCCGTTACCGCCGGGGACTCCAATTGTAGAGTATGAAAAGAGAGGGAATAGAATTGGGAGGGGGAATAGAAATGGGAAAGGACTTAGCAAGGTGAGATTGAGGGAGATAGGAAGGAAGTTTATCTGTTGGAAATAAATTGATGAAATGGGTGAGATGAGGTGGTTGGAGATAATACTGAATGAGAGCCAGGGGCTGGAAAAGAAGGAATGAGACGAGATGGACGATACAAGAACTTACGACATATATTAATGACATCACAACTTATGAGTAGTGATTTTGCCTAGTTGATTTGCTGGATATCCATTTGTATTTTATATTTGGGAGGGAAAGGAAGGGAAAGGAAGGGATAGGGATATGGATAGCGTGGGGGAAGGATACGCATGGACGGGATGAATACGGAATGGTTGGGTTTGTCCATTTCGGCAAGTAAAATGCAAATCAATGTCAAGGGCCCGGATGGGCTGAACAGAATGGAATGGAATAAAAATACATTACCACAGTGTTGTCTATTGCAAGAAAAGAAAAGCACCAGAGAAAAGGAAGGAATAACATATACCATATACCACAGGATAGGAAAGCATATAGCGAGGAGCCGATGAGCTGATGAGCTTTTATCCTTTTCTCTAGCCATTCTGGCCATTAATGAAATTGAGTATCGAATACTTGGATGTTTTGAAAGAGTCTTAAATGAAGTGTTTATGTACTTAGGTAAGATTTTGTACGAGACTTGAGATACGTGTGAATATGCTAGCTATGGGTTAAGTTCTTTGAGGGGGATTGAAATGGAATGGAATAATTGGAATGTTGAAGGATTTCGCTGGTGGTTGATTGTGGTCTATTGTTTCTCATACGATTAGGCGGGGTGTGAGGGCAGTAGATGGCGGAAGAAAGGGGGAGATGAAGTAGAATGAATAGAAATAATAAAATAAATTAAAAGAACCCCCAATTAGATCTCTATCTGGTGTCATAAATCATTGTATGTTGTGTCTTATGCTCTCCCTAATTCCATGTACCCGCGCACTTTCATCACCCGCTTAAATCGATGATAGTGAGATCCCCCCTATCCTGTTCCTATCTCCGGTATCTAGAAGGTGTAATATCCATCCCCTTTAATTCCTCGCTTCAACCTTATTATCCGTCTTCTGTACCCAAGTTCTCCACTCATTATATTCCTTCCAGCTAACGCTCTCCTTTCTCCCTTGATACCTAACCACATGCAACTGACTGACTTCCCTCCACTTCTCCCTCTTCCCTCCCCACCCCGCCTTCCTCATTTCACTCACAACCGTCTCTTCCTTTCCCCACTCCTGTTCCACCGCCACATCGGGTAAATAACACGCTCCAAACCTCTTATTCTTATGATAAAAACTAATCCTGATTCCATGAACTCCGATTTCCCAATCTAGCGGATGATCACACTCTTCAAAATCTGTGAGTAAAGTGACGGCAACTTCGAGAGTGGGAAGTTCTCGCAGCGTAATGGGATCGAAGCGGGAATCGTGCAGAGCGGAAATCAATGCGTATTCGGGTAGAGATGAGAGGAGGGGTTCGGAGGAGAAAGTCCCGATGCAGCCGCGGAGAGACGGTGATTGTTGATGCGGTTGCGAGGAGGAGGAAAGAGTATTCCAGGTTACGAAGAGGGGGGTGGACCAGTCGCGGAGGTTGCGGGGAGGGGAGAGTTGAGTTGTGTGACGGGGAGTGGGGGAGATACCGATGGGAGTGAATGAGGTGGTTGAATTAGAAGGAGTAGTTGCAGATGTGGAATTCGAGGTTGATGTTCGTTCGGAGGAGGAACTAGAGGATGGTGTGCTGGTTCCAGAAGCAGATCGTGTAATTCGTTGGAGAATAGGATGGCGTGCTGAATTCGTGGTTGAATTTGGATCGGGTCTTGGATTTGTCTTTGGTGGATGGGAACCGGTAATTTGGAGATTGATATCTTCTTCTTCCTCTTCTTCACTGGTTTGTAATTCGAGACCTTTGGGATAAGATGTCCATAATTCTTGAACCTTTTCCAAACCTAATGGTTGTCGTTTTTCGAGATGAGCAGTCAAAACTTCGAAACAATATAGACAATGATCTGGAGTCGCCATGATTGTTGATGTTATTGGTGAAGATGGATCGGCTGATGGATTTGGGGTTGTATTGAGGGTTGGATTTGGATGGAGTTGTAGTTGTCGACCGGAAGGTGAGGAATGGGGATACGAATATGGATACGAGTGTTTGTATGAATCTTTGAACTTGTGTTTGTATTCATGCAATAAGTTCACTCTATTGTACTTTGCAGACTTTGTGATGAAAGTAAGTTGGTGTAATGAGGATATCGAGGTTGAGATTGAGGTCGAGGTCGAGGTCGAGGTTATTGAGATAAGGTATCTGAGTAGAAGTGAAGTCTGCGAGGAAGGTTATTGTGAGTGAATGTCGAAACCGGTAGAGGAAGCTCGGGTGTTGTGGGACTTCATAGCGGGGGTTATCGATAAGCTTTAGCCTTGATTTGTGGAAATCGATGATGATTCATGAATGTTTCAGGTACCTCTGCTCGCTATGCTCGCTATGCTCAGCTGTGCAGTGCGATGATTTGCATAAATCTCGATTTCAGTGGATAATTTGTGAAATGTGCATTATCTATTCCGGATTCGGTCTTTGAGAAGCTGGATCATTTTAGCCCGAGATCTCCGGTTTGCTCGGTCCATCAAGTTCCGTTAGTCGGTTGGTTGGTTGGCTGGTTGGCCGGTCGGTAAGTATACGAACATCATGAGATGATTATTAATTGAATAAATGCTTCCTTTTTATTGTTTTACATAACTAACTATCAATGATGATTAGATTTCATTTTCATCGTATGGATTGAAGTTACTTACATATCAATATCAGGTACCTGGCTGAGAAGCTTTTCGTCAATCACTTCCCAAGCCACCCAGCCTCAAACGAGACCTTTACCCCTTAAATCTATTTACAACAACAAAAAACTTTATTCCTCCACAACATCTACAGCCCCCAAAAGTTCATCTGTTCGGATCTCAAGATTCCCGTCTTCACCAAACCTTCTACGCATGAAGAAGTCTTACTACGTCAGATCATTGGATCTTTTAGAAGCTTCATGGGTAATGTTGGGATGACAGCTCTCTTTGCATCTCGCTTCACTTCATCCACGTTTCAGCAACCATTTACTTTTAACCCTTATAACACATCAATCCGGGGTTTCTCTACTATTACCTTCAACTTCCCCCAGCAAATCATGAGAAATATCCATGAGCTTAAGTAATGCTCTAAACAACACAAGCCTTGCTCATACATTCGATTTATCAAGACCATGTGATTTTCATCCAATTTGTAACGCAGTAAACCCTGGTTTCTGCTCAAATCGTGATATTAGCGAATCAAGAAAAGTAATGGATTCGAGTAGACATGGGATTAGCATGTTGATAGGTGCCCATTTTAAATCATTCTTCATAATGGATGAATTTATGATGATGACTTTGGAAAGCGAGAGGCGCAGGTTCGAGTCTAGATCTTCGTTTTGGGTTCTTGGGATGTTGATAGTTGGATGAAAAAAGATATAAAGACGATGACCTGGAAGTACGGGGAATCCATTTTATCATTGTTTTCATCTCATTA
The DNA here is from genome assembly GCA_004379285.1 of Botryotinia calthae. Classification (NCBI taxonomy): domain Eukaryota; kingdom Fungi; phylum Ascomycota; class Leotiomycetes; order Helotiales; family Sclerotiniaceae; genus Botryotinia; species Botryotinia calthae. The sequence goes on along the minus strand of PHWZ01000247.1, from coordinate 14,632 downwards.
TTTATTCATCTATTCATCTATTCATCTATTCATCTATTCATCTATTCATCTATTCATCTATTCATCTATCCTTGTGTCAATTCTTAATCAACTTCTTGTATATACGCAATCACTTGTTGCCGGTCGACTTCATCGAATCATCACTCATCAAATAATCTTCTGCATTTCCCTTCGCTCAATATCTAAATATAAACGCCCACCAGCAAGCATGCAATTCGCAGTCATCACTATCTTTTCTTTCATCGCCATTGCGATTGCCTCACGTATGTTATCCCAATCTCCATACGACGATCTACCTCTATCATTCAGTCACCTTTCCACCCCCCTTTTAAATGAGGCAATATATTGTTTCCCCCTGCTAAAAAAACCACAGCTCTTCAACTTGCAGGACGCGACGTGGATGATGCATCGACTCCCTCAATGACTGATGCTCAAGGAAACGTCGTTAGCTTCGATTCTGCTAATGTTAATCAAGGTACGACACAAAAATCTTCTTCTCTTCTCCGGAAAATATGACCTCTTTTTTTCTCTTTTCTCTACCTTTTCATTCTCTCAGATTCACTTTTCTGGTGTGCTGACAATCTTGGAACTACTTAGCTGCCAAAAACTCTGGCATGTAAAACAATTGCATTTCTGGATTTCACAGCTTCCACTCTTGATATTTTGAAAATGGAGTTTGAACTCGAGAAACTATCGGAGGCGACAAGTAATGAAGTGGAGATGATTCAGATATCGTGGTGTATTGTTTAGTTGTTGTCAGCTTGGTCTTGGAAAAAAGATTGCGGCATAGATTGTATTGCATTGGTGTTTCTTTCGGTGATATGGTCCATTGGATTGGGTTGAATTGGGTTGGATTGGTATTGCTGGATTGGTATCGATGGAGTAGGATAGGACAGGATAGGATAGGAGTAGATGATATTGATGATAAAATCTACACTTTAGCACTGGCTTTTCAATTGCATACCATTGTCCAAGATCGCTTTCGTTAATGAGCACTGTCAATGTCTTTTTAGCAGGAATGGTGGTAATTTCATGACTCATTCATCGAGGATGACTCTCAATCTTCTCTTCATCGGCTGTAGTTCGGCTGATATTGTACTGCATCGAGAACATCTCAATGACTTCATTCCAATCTTCAATCCCAGCTCAGATATCCATATAAGCTTTGTCGGAAGGAAGGCGAGCAAAATCTCGTTTATTTATAATGTCGTCAATCTGACAAGGTAAGCCTTCTATCCTTATATCGTGAGAGTCATCCGGATGTGGGGAAAGGTTCCACTTACGCCTTTTGATAAACATAAGCTTACTAGACGTTCTTTCTCATTTTATGTTTCAACATATAGATTTCATTTTCATTCTTCATTGCTTTTAAATCTGCGTACAAGACTACAACTTGAATAAAAACAAACCTCTTCATCTAATTTACCAAACCTATCTCAATTTATCAAGCAATCATGGCTAACCCAACTCCACAAACCCTCCGTTCAAATCTCCCCGAAACCCTCCGGATTCTCTGTCTTGATCCAATCCATACACCCGCACCAGATTTCTCATCTCTCCCAATCCCTTATACCGTCACTGAGCTACCCAATCCTCCCCCAAAAGGTGACGAACTATTGTCATATCTCAAACCCGCCCATATCTTAGTCTCCACCCGTTTCTTCCTCACCTCAACCATTCTATCCCAACTACCAAATTTGAAGCATATAGCTATTCTAGCCATAGGAACAGATCATGTCGATATCGCTTATTGCAGAAAACACGGAATTTCGGTATCAAACGTTCCAGCAGCAAACAGTGAAGCGGTTTCAGAACATGGATTAACATTGTATATGGCGCTTCGAAGAAATGTAGTGGGGATGCATGAGAGGACTAGAGAGGGAAAGGAATGGAAGGAAAAGGGAAGTTTGAGCAAATATTTCTATGGAGGATTGATGTCAGGATTTAAGGGGGAGGTGGTGGGAATTGTAGGGGGTGGGGAGTTAGGTAAGATTGAAGTTTAATTTTCCTTGGGGCCATTTCTGAGGGATAAAATCCAAGGAAGGATTGAAGCGTAGTTCGATTCATGTTTCTCTTATAGTCATTCGACGTTGGAGGTATTGCCTGGGTGATGTCGTCAAAGTTGGCCAGATCATGTGATATGGCAGTCTATTGAGCTCCCATCTTCTATTTAAATCAAGGTAGTCAGTGGTCTGAATGATGTATTCCGTATGAAGACCTAGTGTTAAAGTGCTCAAATGGACTTCCGGGGTTGAAAACTTCTAGTCCTTCACTTTCGGACTGGACCGTCGGACACCCACAACACCAAGCGCACGAACCATGAAACTAACAAAGCATAGGAAACCGAGTAGCAAACCTTTGTCGAGCCCTAGGAATGACAGTTCAATTATGTGAACGAAAAGGTGTTTCCGAATCCGAAACTCGCCCAAATTATACCCCATTTACTACCGTCATGAAAACCAGTACCGTCCTCTTTCTGTCTCTTCCCTTGACACCCACTACGGAAAATATGATTGCTTCGGCGGAATTATCAATAATGAGACCAAATGCCCTGATCATCAATATCGCACGAGGAGGAATAGTCAATGAAGAGGATTTAGTAAATGCATTGATACAAGGCAAGATTGCAGGAGCAGCAACAGATGTTTATGTAGAAGAACCAGCCGGAGAAGATAGTACCTTGGTGAAAGCAGCCAGAGATAGCGAGTTACGGGATAGTGGTAGATTAATTTTGAGTCCGCATATTGCTTGGTATGGAATAAGTAGTGTGGAGAAATTGAGAAGGGTTGTGACGGAGAATATTAAAGGATGGTGTGAGGGTGTTGGGGGAAATGTTGTGGGTTAATTATTTGAGATGAAGAGGAAAGTGTAGAGATAGATAGTTCGCTTTATTGGTGCCTTCCAGACAATCACATCTCAAATAATCCGATCAAGTCAATACCATTCAAATCATCAATCTTTATTATAATCGCCGGATACTTGGTTTCTATTCACGTTCTAACGGATCTTTTGATTTCCTAACTTCGTTTTATAGATTCACAATTGGAACAACCGAATATTATTCTGAGATGGTCTTGAACAAATTTTATATTAATATTTATTCTAAATAGAACTTTCCATCATTTCTTATGTATCAATGTATGCTTAATTACAAATTATCTTAACCGCTTTAATTTGTCTATGAATTATTCATCCAATCCCCAATCATCATGTTCATTTCCGAATCCACTTCTCATCAACTGCCCGATTATTCAAAGCCCACGATTTCCATTTTTGCAAATGTTCAACTTCTCCCTCCGTAACGGTAAGTCAGAAATTTTTCCTACACCATGCGTTGAAGAGCTTGGTGGTTCTCCATGCATTCATGATGTAAAGAATTATCGCATTTGTAGATTCAATCGACGAGGAAGATATGATAGGAGTGGCCGGTGATGATGATGGTAGTTGTTAGATTGGGTGAGGATGGGGATGGGAATGGAGGGGATAATGTTTGGAATCAAGACGTGTATTGATGGACTTGAGGAGTAGTCATTTTGGCTGGATTTGACATCGTCATCTTTGGTTCATGTGCGAAGGTTATGCGAAGGTATGCGTAAATGCGTGTGTGAAGTCACTTGTGGAGGTATGTGTGAATATACGTATGAATATGCGTATAAAGAGGAAGAGACCGGAATCTCTACGCATACCAAGTAAACCCGAAGAAGAGATCTATCCGCTGATAAACTGTTGAAACCAATCCAGAAAATTTCAGTATCTTAATGCTCACCATTCTCTTCAGTACATGATGAGCTCTACTTTTAGGGTTTGAGTTGGTGCTAAACACTAACTACTGACATCTAGTCTACGAGCTAAGAAATTTAACACTCTTTTTGTGTGGGGGAGACAGATTTATGATTCTAATATCTTAGTTTTTATGCTAGGCACACGCTAAAATGAGGGGGATAAATATGACATCTCGCTTAAAGAAGATGCGAAGAAGGTTTACGAGATGTCATTTCATGGACGTGTTCGGTTAAGGATATCTGGGTACTTTAATTGTGTATTGAATTTGTAGGGACAAGTATTAATCTCTTCGTCATTTGGAAACCATCAATTGCAATTTCGGTTTTGTGATTCCAGGATCATTCTAAATTACGAATCATGTTGTGTGTTACGATTTATGTTGTAAGCTTTGAATCTTTCTCGTTGAAACAATTTTCCGACGATGAAGCCCCATTGACAACTCAATGTTCCGACGGCAGACAAACTGTCAGATATTCGCGTGGTGGGAAGTGGTGTTGTAATTCTGTGGACTTGGATAGTAATTATATGGTACAGTTCTCTCACTGCTTTAGCTTCAGTGGCTCACTTCCTTTTTTCCGAGGCGCAAGTGAGGAAAAATAGGATTACAGGAAGACAAGTACAATTTTACACTCCAAAAGAGGAAATGGAGAAATGCCTTGACTCTATGGAGGACATAACTAGGACATTTGAAGGCCATTTCTCATTTGATGAGACTTTCAGGTGTGCTACTGTAGGTATGTTGAAGGTATTACTATTTTTAAATCGAATATGTCTGTTATAGGGGGTGACAATTGATCATGTTAAAAGATAAGATTGATAGGTGGAAGACATAAAATAAACTTTAGGATGGGCGATCAAAGTTTGGGATGAAAATGGACAATCATATTAGTACTAGTGTTGCTGATTTACTTTGACTATCAATCCAGTTCAAACACCGAAAGGTTTAGTCACCACCAATTACAATGTCGAATCCCGTGATCTATCGGAAAATTTTCAAGACTTTATCTGTCCATATTTGGCATGACGGATGTTTAATACTAGCACAGCCTAATCCAAGACGACATAAGACAGACACGTCACCTAATTTTCTCGAACGATGAGGACACAGTGTTGGGTAGGACAATGAAATTCATCGAGATTGGCTAAGACTGGAGCTCTTACAGAATACCTTGCTGGAATATCTGATCTGTTGGGTCATTGAATTTGGGACATATAATTGATGATAAAAAGTTTCGCAAACTTCAGAGGTTGACAATGTTGGAAAGATCAAAGATAACGATAAAAACGTCTCCGGAGAAACGTTTTCAGAAAAAAAAAAAAATATTTGAATCATCCTAATGTAGTGGGACAATGACAATCGTCGAGGCCGATGAAACGACAGAACTTCCACACAGCGTTTATACAAGGTACCAAATGATGTGACAAGAGAATTTCGTGAGAATAGTTCATGAGAACCATATTTAATTATTTAACATTTCATCATACAATATAGACCGTCATTAATAATCATCCAAATCTTCCTTAATCGTTCAACGTAACCGCGCCGGGGAAAATTACAGCCCAAACTTTTACCATCCTTAATTCCTTTACATCCTCGTTGCCTTATGTGAACTACGTTTCATCATGGCTTGGCAGGTTCCGTTGAAACTGGATCTGCCTTTTCACTACCAGTGACTTTTTGAACAGCCTTGGTCATTCTTCCTTCTTCAACCCTTCTCTGTTCATCCATAGACCTTTTGTTCGAGATGATACGAGCGCGAATATTTTGTACGGCGATAGCAAAGATGATGATGAAAAAGAAGGCGATAGAGACACCTGCAATGTAGGCGGGCCTTTGCTCGTTACTTATGGATTTTGTGTCATGTACTGGAATACATGATCTCAAGGTGATAGCTTTGGTGCAAGTGCTATTTTTGGAGGTGATTCCAACGTAATAGTTATCGGTGCTGTTGGAATTCATGGTGTTGTTGTAATTCATTATTATAAGTTTGTAGTTGGCAAGTTGAATTTGATTGTTTGTGTAGAATGCGATTGCGTATATATATATATTATGTAAATTGAACGATAGATTTGTAGATGTTTGCAAACGAGTGATTGGGTATGATGAGAAGAACATGAAGAAAAATTGGGGAAATATTTATATGCGTTCGTGAAGTTGCACGCTAAGAAAACACGATCAATATAGGGGTTACTTCGTCCTATCAGATAAAAGATATATTTAGTTCTCATGTTTAGATTCTAAGTTGAGGGTGATCTCGAATGGTGAATGACGTTTTTCTGTTGTGCACATATGGGATTTACTATTCGTACTGAAACTAGTTCTGTGGTATCAATTAGTTCATGGGCGATCTGCACTAATTGCGGTATTTGAAAATAGATTGTCCCATGACCGCTCGGCAATGCTTAGGAGAGACATGAAAAAAAATAAAGATTATTTAGGTTTTATTCAAAGCCACAAATAATGGTTGATAGTAAGATTATCTTTTGAGCTTTAAGTGGTTTTGGAATTTGACAAGCAGATACTTCTTCAAGTGAGAGTTCTTTAAAATTAGATAGGTGTAGACTTCAGTGCTAAGATTATTGGGCCATTGATGTCATTCAAATCTCATGATAATTCGAAATTAGCTGTCTGTGTAAAGTAAAGTTCAGCGTGGGTCGCTATGATCAAAGACACGCTGACGTTCTCTCTTCAGTAATGGAGCGACGATGATGAAGGAGGAGCGAAGGAAGCTATAGAGGGGATGATATATGACAAGACAACCCCTCCTAGGATGTACACTACCCGTTGCCATCTTAGGAATGTGACCCGTTCAGTTGAAGATCAAAATGAGTGAACTGAGATGATATGTCAGGTACTAGTATAGGGTGGATTCTAGCGGCTCTTGGAAGAGCAACCCTGTGAATGCCATTTGGAGTTTGTTGAGACGACTTTGCTCATCGTCATCTTGGTTTGTAACAGAAGTGTAAATGGTATGTGATTTGGTCATAGGGATATAGGAATGACGGTACTTGAGTCCTAATGTTTTATAAAATTAAATTACCAAGGCTATCGACTACTAGTCGAACGCTTATTGGAGTGTGGCCTATGGAAAAAGGTCATAGATATGCAACAGAAACTTTGAAAGGGCTGTGATGAATTTTGATTGGATAACAGTAATGTTAACTCTCAGCATTAGGGTTTTGGATCGGCATTAGCTGACGAGGAAAACTGTCAGGAACAAAACCAATAGCTGATCAGAATATCGAAAGAACATCAAAAGAAGAGGCTAGGACAGAAAAAAGACCTCGGGACAAATCTTTGAGCACTTGCTTCTAAACTACACAGGCAGATCAGGAACATGCAGGATTGAAAAAATTCCAATCATATCTGGATTGTTAAGACAATGTATAATGGTAACTTCAACAATGATGACATGGAATGTTACTTTCCGATATACAAATCATTACCAAACGTTATGGCAAGCATGGAAGTTTCGAAAGCTTGGATTGATGCAGTCCACTTCTCTTTTCCAGCCTTTGCATATGATTTTTATCAATTAATCCACGTTACAAAAGTTCGTTGGCTATACTTTAGATTTTCAGTCAGTTCATCAGTTTAAATCCCCATTTCATCATGAAATCTAAGCATCGATCTGCAGCAATTGCCGCACTCTTTGCTTCTTTGTATCATCCCATCTTATTCCCCACGAGGTAAATATCATGAGGTGCATTTTAAATTTGATGCAACTCCACTTTATTACTCTCCACTTCCTTCATCTTCGCTGCAGACTCAACGATTGTATCATCAAGTACCTCCTCTCAGTCATCATTCACATAAGTACTGGTGTAGAAAATGGGAGAAGTAGTGGGGAGAACCAAGGACTCGTTATTTTCATTGAGTCAGGGAAATAGAGATTGATACCCCATTTTGATGTGAAGCTCGCTAGGTGATCCGTTATGTAATTCCGATGTGTATCGAGATGGCCATAAGTTTGAGACAACAGATCAGTAGATGGACTCCACAATGTTAAATCGACAACATTTGGTAAGAAACACTCATCCCCACAATCTGATTTCTGCCCAGAAACATGTCTCAATAAAACAACCACAATGTTTCCTCCAGCAGGTTTTCTTGACATGGCGATTTTAGATAAAGAGATACTCAGATAAATCAAGATACTTGTATACGGTGACTCCATCCCGAAAAGCCGCTGGAGATGGCGAAGCGGAGTTGCCGACAAGATTGTATTTGACAAATAGTGCATATTTAGCGCTATGTTTGACGAGAAGCTTGGCCGTATCCGCTCACTCAAATATCCCACCAGATCCGATTATGAACGAGACAGCGTGAATTTGTAGAATGTCGATGTCTTGCTCCTCGAGTTAGAATGACTATGGGTACCATGTGCCTCCAATCGAAGTTAGAATAACCAGGTTGCTTGCAAAAATGCCATTGTATATCTTTTTCTTTGATGGGTTGATTATTACAAGTCGATCACCTGCTGCCCCTGGATCCATTTAGAGGTAGTGTCAGTTTCAGATATGTGATATGGTAAAGGGAAATTCCGATGTATTCGTTGGTCATGGCGTTGCGATATATCCATTGGGGAGTTTGACATGTAGATTCTGGGGTGTAGTAGAAACTTGGGAAAAGTACATGGGCTGCAAGATGAATTTCTGCAATAGGAAGCCATAGAGCATTTCCAGGCTGTCGAGAGCGGAATTCTTTCGAAGTCGAAACCATTCTGAATGTAGGGAGGAACAGGTATTGGCAAGATTATGATATTGATCGCTTCTCAATTTTAAAGTGGTGCATCCAAGCCAGTTCAGTTATCCAAGCAGAATGAATCAAATAATCGACTAGAAAGCTACTTTTCATCTAACCGCAGTGTAGAGACCACGGTTACCGAATGAACACGGGAATAAAGTAGTGTGATGCCAATAATTCAACGATCATTCAAGTACCACTTGTCACCATTCTGTCTACACTTGTAGAGACCAGAAGATTTTGAGAGGTGCATCAGCATCGTATTTGGCAACCAACATTTAGTATGTTGGGGACTTAGCTCTACTGCGCAAGCCCGATTAATAGCACAAACCTATCAACTTGATCAGAATGTAGTATTCGGTTCACTACACAGTCATTTGTATACTTATCATGCCTTTGGTGGAAAATATATCACTTGTTCTATAGGGTATCATGAATCTCCAAGCCAAATCAATCCATCCCAGGAAGTCCTTCAGTCCCACCAATCTTATCCCAAAATGCTTCAAAGTCGACTCCTTGTGATTCGAACATTACTTTGGCCTTCTCCATTGTGGCCTTTTGTTGCTTTGGACCAAATCCTTCTGGATTCGAGGATTCGAACTGAACCAATTCAATCCATTTGAAGAAAAGATTTTCCTTCCCCATCAATGTCAATTCATCCTTGAAAGCTGTTATTTTCTTCCTTCCCAACTCTTCCTTACTATTTGGGTCGATAGGAGCCTCGGTTTGAATCATCCATCCATAAGCTGCGTGCCATGCGAAAACAGTCGTCTTGAAATCTTGAAGTTCCATAGTCTTTTTATCCACCAGCTTTGTGGCCTGAATCATAGCTTTCCAATCCAAATCCCACTCCCTGTTCAACATCAAATATCCAGTCTTTTGTGACAACCATAATGGTTCAATGGCCCTTCTGACATTCGATGACATTAACTCTTTTCCAGTTTCATTATCTTCCTTTAAGAAATCCCCAATTGTTCGATCCCAATTTCTACTACGACGTACAACAATCTCTCTTTCGCGGAAGCCTACTCCTAATCTCCATGACACCGGGTTACCAATCGTTCGTCCAAGGAAGAAATCTCGAGGCCATGGCCAAACAAAAACATATAGAAGTAAATCAATCATAAATATTGAAGCACGACGTAAAATCTCGTATCCTGTATCATTCAATGGTATTTTATGAGTTTCGATGGTTGTCTCGTTGTAGTTGCCCATCATTGAAAAACAAATTTTCATGTAAAAAGGGAAGACAGTAGAAGCGCGCCATAGAAGTCCTACAATAATTGCAACATTCATAAGCACCGGAACCAGGAAGATCTTCTTCTTGAAATCTGCGGGATGCTTGTCGATGTGCGCAATGTAAATATGATACTTCGAGAGCTTCTCTAGGAATGGTTCAAGCTTTGGAGGAGGCCGTGTAAAGGGGGCTGGAGGTTCATCTGAAGTGGTTGGGGATGATTTCTTAGCAGAGGTATTAAAAGTCCTCTTGGACTTCGCTTTAGGAGGCATAATGATCCGTAGATACAAGAATGTATTAAAAATTATGTGGTTGTGAAGTTCTAATTAGTATGAACTGTAAATGAAAAGGGCCGGAACAGTGTCTCGGAATATCTAAATGCGTAGCTGGTCTAATTAGGTATCCGTAAATTCCTTCAATCATTATGATGGCAACTTTATGAAAATTATTTAGATATTCATTGAAACGACAATGCAATCATGAGGAGGGGTCGCAATTTATTAAAGGTATGGGAACTCAAACTGTATTGTATTTTATAAAATTCTAATCAATATAGGAAGCATCAGCTCCATCAGTATGTGCTTTTTGTTGGCATCGACTTGGAGCAATTGGCCCTACTTCACAAACACAGCGTCGATTTTTACAATCCTCTAATTCGAGATCGAAACCACCCGCCGAAGGTACTGCGGTACAAGAACCTGAAGAATATGAATCAACTCCTCATCCGCAGCCCAAAGCACCTGCTGCACCATGGCGTCCTGGACCGGGAATGGGAAGTGGCTTCAGTAAACCGACTTTTGGAGGTTCTAAAATCCCAGGAGTAGGACCTTCTGCTAGTTTCGGTCGTCCAGCTGCTGGAATTCCTATGAAGTCAAGAATACCAGATCCTCCCAAACCAGAGCGACCTGCACGACCTTCTCCCGAAGAAGAGTTCCATACAAGCCAACAACGAAAAGTCGAGATACATTCAGGACCGGGCCCCGAGACAAACAGAGCTTTTAGACCACCACCACGTTCACAGAAGGAAAAACTTGAGATAGCTAAGGTCGCCGCAAGAAGGAAGGAGACTATGGATATACATGCGATGAATAGGCAGCACACTGTACAGGATGCGCCTGTGCGATTTTTTGAGAAAGACGATTCTCGTATTCGTAGTCAGACTTCCAGTCAAATAATCAATGACTCGACTGAAAATACTACTCCATCTGAAAGCGTTGGCGAGCCCTCTACGGATAGATCCAAATGGAGTCAATTAAGAAAGAAGGTCGAAGAGAATCAGCCGACACCACTAGTTCAGCCAACACGAGATCCTATCACTGAGGCTCAAGCCAGACGAGAACAGGAAGCTAGTTCGGGGACTTATACGCCACTGAGAAGTCGACTTCCATCGGAAAGAGGTCGCTTCACCCAAGTTCCAAGAGCAGACATGTGGAGTAGGCCAAATAGCTATAATCAAGGTAATGACATGGCCCAAACCTCACAAATGAGTCCTACGAACGATTATCAAGCTTCGCAAAACCTTGGTCACAGCAGATCCATATTCAATTCACGCCCTGCCGCAAACTCTGAACCCGTACGCTCAGCTCAATCAGCTCAATCAGCTCGCAGTATGTTGAAACCTCTTGGATCTTTCGGACCTTCATCTGGCGCAGGCTTTGGTAAAGTTGGTGGAAGTGGTTTCAAGATCCCCGGTTTGGCAAGTCCAAGCCCATTGATTGAGACAGAAAAGGCCCAAAGAGCTGAAGATCTGGTTGCAAAGCCTGCCGAAGAACAGGTAGATTATAGTCCAGTTGCGACAGAGCCAGAGGAGTCGGATGTGCGTGAAAAAGTGATCAACGAATTTTCATCTCCAGCAGAATTAGAGACGAGGCACCGAAGGTTATCAGGACGTTGGGGAGCCAACGAAGATATCGGAGACAATCCAAATCACAGAGATCACTCATTGCCAAAAAATGCCCACAGCAAGCAAGCCAAAAAAGCAGCCAGGAGACAGCGAGAAATCAAAATGGACCAAGATGATGATGAGGCGAGTGAGTTAGCTGCTGAGCGAGCAGAACTCAAAAGGCAAAGAAAGCGTGAAAAGGCAGCAAAGAAAGCAGCAGCACCAACCCCTATGATCTTGCCCGAGTTCATCAGTGTTTCGAATTTAGCAGTCGCACTCAGGGTCAAACTGGAAGATTTCCTCGACAAATTGGAAGAGTTGGGTTTCGAAGGTGTTAATCATGATCACATTTTGAATGCTGAAAATGCTGGACTTATTGCTATGGAATACAATTTCGAAGCCATTATTGAAAGAGGCGAATCTGAAGATTTGAAAGCTAGACCTCTAGCGGAAGATCCATCAATATTACCTCAAAGAGCTCCGGTTGTTACCATTATGGGCCACGTTGATCATGGTAAAACTACAATTCTTGATTATCTACGAAAATCTTCAGTTGCGGCATCAGAACATGGTGGTATTACACAACATATCGGGGCTTTCTCTGTACCTATGTCTTCAGGGAAGACAATCACTTTCCTCGATACTCCTGGTCATGAAGCTTTCTTGAGTATGCGTCAAAGAGGTGCTAATGTTACTGATATTGTGATTTTGGTTGTTGCAGCAGATGATAGTGTCAAACCACAAACTATTGAAGCTATCAATCATGCCAAAGCAGCAAAGGTACCAATTATTGTCGCAATCAACAAAATCGATAAGCCTGAAATTGATATTGAGCGAGTCAAACAAGATCTTGCTCGTCATGGAGTTGATGTAGAAGATTTTGGTGGTGACACTCAAGTCGTATGCGTCAGTGGAAAAACTGGAAGAGGAATGGATGATTTGGAAGAAGCCGCGGTTACGTTATCCGAAATTCTTGATGTGCGTGCCGAAATAGATGGTCCGGCAGAAGGTTATGTCATCGAAGCAAGTATCAAATCTATGGGTAAGGTTGCTACAGTCTTGGTTAGAAGAGGTACTATGCGACCTGGTGATTTCATCGTCGCTGGTAAAACTTGGGCTAGAATTAGATTTCTACGCAATGAAGCTGGTATGGAGATTGAAGAAGCTGGTCCAGGTATACCAGTAGAAATTGATGGATGGAGAGAACAACCAGTTGCTGGAGATGAAGTTCTTCAAGCTCCTGATGAAGCAAAAGCTAAGAGTGTTATTGAATTCCGACTTGAGAAAGAGGAAAGGGATAAATTAGCCGCGGATATGGAAGCTATCAATGAGAACCGCAAAATGGAACACGATAAACGCGAACTTGAAAAGGCGGAGAAGGAATCTGCCCTTCTTGGCGAAGAAGGCGAGACCAATGATTCTGCTACTCTTAACAAAGATCCTACCGGTCCTAAACCTGTCTACTTTGTCATCAAAGGAGATGTGAGTGGATCCGTCGAAGCAGTGGTCGATCAATTGAACGCAACTGGTACTAAAGAAGTAGAACCTATCGTCCTTCGATCTGGAGTCGGTAAACTCAGTGAATCTGACATTGAACATGCTGCGACTGCAAAAGGTTACATTATCAACTTTAACACTGAGGTGGAACCAAATATTGCTCAATTCGCCGCACAAAATAAGGTCAAGATCTTGGATCATAACATCATCTATAGATTAATGGATGATGTAAGAGCTGAGATGTCGAAATTTCTACCACCATTGGTTACCCAAAGAGTATTGGGTGAAGCTGTGGTGGCACAGATTTTCGATATCAATATCAAGGGAAGGAAATATAGGAGTGTTGCAGGTTGTAAGGTTCGTAATGGTACCGTATCGAAGGATGATAGGTATAGGGTGTTGAGAGATGGGGAGAAGGTGTTTGATGGTATGTCGTTGCTTATTATTTTCTTTTTCTTTTATCACCGTCTTGTCTTTACCCAATTCCCATTCCGAGGAGTAATTGAAATCCAATATAGTAACTGATTTCATAGGTAAACTCGAATCCCTCAAGAACGTAAAGAAAGACGTTTCAGAAATGAAAAAGGGTGGTGAATGTGGTATGGGATTTTCAGGATGGACAGACTTCCAAATCGGAGATCAAATCCAGGCTTATGAGGAGAAGCAGGAGAAAAGATATTTGTAATTTCTTGTAGAAGTAATTATAAGGATTGATATGTAGAAATATTGATTTCCACTCGCATTTGCGGAAGTCGAAAATGAGAAATGAGAGTTGGATGAATGAATGGATGAAAATGTGTGTACCAGATTAGTCTGAAAGGATATATGTGTAACGAACCTAAAGCTCTCTTCTTCACCATTAGGCCACAACCCCAAAAGGGACAATTTAGGAGTAGAAGCTCTTAAAGAAGAGAGTCTATATACTAGAATAATATTGTCAGAAGTAGACAGCAAGTTACATGTATGATTATAGTTGTTGGAAATCATATATATATAATACTAAGTAGTATACTAGTAACAAATATCCTTTTTCTATTTCCAATAATAGTAATGGAATATATATATATATTTGTTGGAAATCACATGTACAGCACGTGTGTGGCACGTGCACACCACTATAAATCCCCTCCTTCCGAGCGTTCCGCTCTTAGGACACATAGACAATATAAATATACATTTCATTATTATAGTTATACGTGCAACTTGTTAGTCTACTTCTGACAATTCTAAAAACGGAATGCTTGAAAGAAAGGGATTTATAATAATGTATTACGGGTCCTGCCTCTAGAGTTATATTGTCACGGGTTCAATTGCATAGTCTCGTAGATGCCTTAGGCATCTACATCCTATATAGTCGGCGCCCTTCCGGCGCCTTCTTCCTCCCTTGTTGTTACGGGAGCTGCCTCTAGGGTCACGTGGAAGTGTCTAGAGATCTCTCGAGGTGGTTTAGACTAGACTTCAAGTAGGAATTCAATAAAATGATAAC